>JAPYZE010007155.1:0-17188 GCA_030522805.1 Leptomastidea abnormis
ACAACACTGCAGCGGGATTATACTTTTACACAATCTATACTAAAAATCTTGTCACTCTCTAAACTTACATAATACCTACATACATTTTATTTTATTTTAACATTAGTATCATAAGGATCTTTGTGACAGGTTTGAGCTGCATTAAACCTATACTTTTTATATCCTTTTTTTTTGGATCAACACATAAATACATCTAGTGTGAAATAAGCTTCGAATATGTTTAAGACTTAAAATAAAGACTCATCTAAATCTATATTTTTCTCTCATCTTCCATGTGATCTTCATTGTAAAACTCTTTCTCACACACACACACACACACACACACACACACACACACACACACACACACACACACACACTTTCTTTTCTTCCTTTTCAAAAGATCTTTTTATTTTTCCCTATACTCTTGAGAATCTACCCTTCGAGACATCAGATGAGTACCTACACCCTTTTACTACTACTACTACTACTACCACTATGTAACCCAACAACCCAAGCGATAATATCGTCGAGAACAGGACTCCTACGATCTTCTAAAGGAGCAAGTATATAGTATATTGTATAGGACTAGAACTGCTATTGCTGCTTCTTCTAACGAGTTTTCCATCCTCACTGAAAAATGAATGAGGGACACCGCATGTACTTATATACACACACACACACACACACACACACACACACAGCCACAGACACAGACACACACACACACACACAGCCACAGCCACAGACACACACACACATACACACATACATTCTTGTTCTTGTCTTCCTTACTCGGCTTATGTATATATAGGGTAATAACAATTCGCCGCGGATATAATATATATATATATATATATATATATATATATATATATATATATATATAAGTAGAGTCTGGTAGAGAAATGAGGGGGGTAAAAGAAGCAGGGGAGGATTATAAGCCGCGTGAGTTGAAGTCTCTCTTTTGTGCAGCTCGTCGGTAATTGCTCTCTCTCTCTCTCTCTCTCTCTCTCTCTCTCTCTCTCTCCTTTTATCCACGCTCTCCTTTGTACAGCGATATTACGTTGGGTTGCTACTACTGTTACTACTATCTACTACGACTACTACTATGTACTACTACTGCGGGTGTGTACACATTCGGCCAAATGGACCTAGTGCTTTCACTATACCAAGCGTTATAGCTATGCTTTCATATATCCCTACCGTATAAGTATATAGAAGAATCTATATGTATGTGTGTGTGTATGTGAACTTTCTCCCACCCACCCTCTCTCTCTTTCTCTCTTTCTCATTACGTAATTTTTCGCCGGCAGAGCGAGCAAGCGAGCGACCGGGCGCGGCCCGAGACGTCTCTCGCAGCACAGCCTCCTCCCTGCGCTCTCTCTCTCTCTCTCTCTCTTTCGACTCCTTCTCTTTTTTCCCAACTGATGGAGAAAGAGAGAAAGAGAGAGAGAGAGAGAGAAAGCAGGACTGTGACCTGGATTCGAACCAGATTTTATCTCCAATCACGAACCGAGCGCTAGCTAGCTAGCTACTACTACTACCACTGCCACTGACTCTTCTGATGCCACCACCGGTTTCTACTCTCTCTTGGCTTTATCGCTCTCGCTCATCCCTAATTTCTTCTTTTGCCCTTCGCTTTACTTATATACTTGCTACGTTTACGACTGAAGCTACTACCGCCTACTACTACTACTACTACTACTACTACTACTACTACTGCAACTGCAACTGCAACTAATACTGCAACTGCTTTTGCTCATCTCTAGACTTATACTTGTGTCTGCTATATATGCGCTCTTTAGATTTCGCGCGAGCGAACTCCTGGTAGAAAAATGTTTTTTTTTTTCTTTGCGGAAAAGATTTTTGCATGGAAGCTTTTGCTCGTAAAACTTTCTTTCTGGCTTTGGCGTATTTCGATGGATATGTATAAAATATATATATTACTGATCCTTTGATTTCCTATTTCCTTTTTTTTTATTTACTTTTGTTTGTTTGAGTTTGTTTGGTTTTTTTTTCTTGCGACGCTTGATATTATTCGCGATGATTTTATGAGGATTTAAAAGTGTGTTACTTTAATTAAATGCTTATGACATACATATTTCTATAGAAAAGCGTTTTATAAAAGTTTTCTTTTGGTAAAAGTAAACGATGATTGAAATTTAATCTAACTTTTAGGATATTTTTATTAAATTTCATTACTAAAGACATACAATTTTTATTTTTTTAAATTTATTACTGTAACAAATTTGTTACATTATTGATATCGTTTTTTTATCAAAAGCTCTATTCAATTTTGTTAAATTTATTATAATTTCAATTAACATTTTAAATGATGTATTAAAATAATAAATTATCACTTACCTTATTTATTTTATTGCATTTTAAACAAAGCTACAAACTAAATCAATAAGAAAAACAAAAAAATTATTGTAAAATACATAAAATAAAAGAAAAATTACTCAAAATTCTCGTTCTCCAACTAATAATACACCTTTATCGCATAAGCCCCACCATTATCCTACCTCGCTATCTTCTCCCCTCTCTTTCTCTCTTTCTCTATCATTCTCCATTTCTTTCACTCCAACAAAAAAAAAAAAAAAAAATCAACCAGTCCATGATAAGCGCGTAGTCTCCTGTATATTTCATTCCAACTCCGCATCCTTCACCTCTTCTTCCTCCTTCTCCTTCTTCATCTCCAGCATTTCTCCCCCCCCCTCTCCACCCCAACCTCCCAGCCGTCTGCCTAGCGTCCGAATCGAATTATACTCTCGGCAGTTATCGAAATGCCCGGAAAACGGCGCGCCGACGACGTCTCTCCTCGCCGATCGGCAAATCAATTTGATTTCGATTATCCCACTCTCCCTGCAACTACCTACTACTACTACTATTGCTGCTACTATTGCTTGCTGTCTCTCTCCCACCCTTTTCAATTCCTGACAAGGCTACATACATATATATCTGTATATATAGAGTGTACACCGGGAGGAGACGCTGTATCGACAGCGCGGTGGTCAGGCAACGACTTTTATTACGCTTCCTCTTCTCTCTCTCTCTCTCTCTCTCTCTCTCTCTCTTTCTTTCTTTCTCTTTTTTTTCCGTTACGCTCGCGCGATAAAGGGATAAAAAGATTGGAACCTAAAAATATATAGGGGAAGATGGGGTATTTTGAGAACAGGGTAAAATGAGAATTCAAGGATAATTCTGGAAAAAAAAAGAGATAATCGAACCAAACTTGGGGGGCTTGTTTTAGGTGTTAAAAAGAACTAATTCCCCAAGAATTGGCTTATTTGCTGCTATACTCGAATTTTAAACAAGATTTTTCATTTTTTGTTGAAAATTTTTTTAAATTGTTAACGAAAGCTCTCACGTTTTAACAGAGCGCATTTAAGTTGCACACTATAGATAACCTTAAACTACAATTTCTAACGAACATTTTGCGCCCCCGACGGTTTCTCTAGCTTTATTCCTTTCTGAGATATCTACATTGAAGAGAAAAAAAAAGGAGAATTTCAAAAACGTGTATCTCGAAAACAATTGCTTCAAAAAACATCAGCGGGGTTAAAATTTTTCGTTAGAGAGTATAGTGTAAAAGTACAAAGAAGATTTATGCTTGGCATTTAATGCTGCGCTTTAATTCAGCGATTCTGATTTTACCCCGCATAATTTTGGTTTTACCCCACCAAGCGGGGTAAAACCAGAAGAAGAAGAAGCGTTTTTACATATTTTAGAATAAAAATTGAACAATGACATTTAGCTTATCGGGACAAGGTGGATTTTGTAGCTAACGGCCTACCAATTAAAGCTCTTCTTGTCCGAAATTAAAATATTAAAAAAACAAAATGTTACAGACAAAACAAAACCACTTTTCTCAAAATACCCCATCTTCCCCTATAAAGTGAAATCTCGGAAGCACTCGGAAAGTCTAAAAGATCTACTCTTCCATTTTTTTTCTCTTTCTTTCTATACGTCCAAATGCGACGAAGAAACGCTTTTTAACGTTTGATTAATGCTTCGTCGTGGGATCAAAGAGGACGAAAAAAAATTGGGAGAAGAGGTATAGAGGGTATAGGTTTGATTTTACTCGCTCGTTGATTATTTCTCCACGCCTCAATCCAGAGGGTGAGTAAGAGAGAGAAATAAGAAGGCCAATCGACGCGGTCACTGCCGCTACGTTCAATTTGTCGCTCGAGCGCGTTTGCGTATCCGTATAATAATCAAGTTATGACGTTATAAATGTGATTAATACACTCGTCTTTTACGAGAGGGGACACACACACACACACACACACACACACACACACACACACACATGAAGCTTCATTAAGCGACGATCTAGGTTGTTTCTAAATAAGAGTTATACTTATACATGCGAATACAGAGATTTATTGCAGAACATATATATTCTAGTTTGATTTTATTTTCTTTGATATATGTCTGTGTATTAATGTTATTTTGAAAGGATGTTTTTGAAATTATTGTTGTAGAATAATTTTGACAATTGTTTTTTATTAATTATATCACTTTTATTTAGATTTTTTTATTGTGATGAAGAAAAAATAATTTTAAAAATCCTAATTAAATAAAAATATATTTGGAATAAAATTAAATAAATCTAAATAAATATAAAAAACATTTTTTAATAAAAATATATCATCCAAAGTAAAACTATATACCTCAATTTCAAAGCTTTCAAAAAAAATTTGTAAATCAATCTAAAAACACGAACTTTATATACACAAAAAAAAAAAATACATTCTAGTATTATCCATGCCTATACACGACAACAAATAAAAATATAAAAAGCACAAAATCGCTCAATATATCCCTCAACTTTTCCATCTCCTTCTCTCATCCTCAAAAAAAAATAATCCTACAAATTAATATTCTTTTATCCATCCAATCAAATGTTTTAATCAATGTATACCCATAGCTAATGCACATCCCTCACTCAATCCCATTTTTCTCTCTTTCTCTCTCTCTCTCTCTCTCTCTCTCTCTCTCTTTCTCCTCCTTCTCCAATCCTCGTACTATCTACTCCTAAAGTCTTCGTGTCGGATCTTACTTCCATTTTTATTTTCTATCTTACCTTACCTCCTATACCTCTTTACACTATAGGCACTCGTTCTCTCGCTTATCCTCTCTCTCTCTCTCTCTCTCTTTTCTCACAATGCTCTAATGGCCCGGAACATAATGATTTCCTTGCTCGACTCTTCTTTTTTTTCGCGGATCTCGCGAGTGAAAGAGAGAAAGAGCAAATACTTTTACCCCCTTCTCTTTTTTCTCTCCCTATCTCTTTTTATCTTCTACTCGTCTTCTTTTCTTATTCCAAACACCCGTGCAATATCTTCCTTTTTTTCTTTTTCTTCTTCTTCATCTTCTCCTCCAACGCCTCCTTCTCTTACTTGGTGGTATTACGGCCACGATTTAAAAAAAAAAAAAGAGCTGAGCGCAATGTAGCAGTAGCAGTATAACAGCAGGCTGTCGCGGTTTGTCTCGGCGGTTGGATGGCACGAGTCGATCGTTACCACTTAAGGAAAGTGGAATATCTGACCGCAAGCGGATCGTAACTACTTACCCTCCCTCACTCCTCCATCTTTTCTTGCTAGATACACCGACATCGTCTACTACTGTGTTTGACGCTGGATTCAAGTTTATTTTCTTTCTTTTTTTTCTCATTTTATATCTTGCTTTCTCTCTTACTCTATTTTTTACTATTCAGCTTCTTGCTCGTAGTCTATATATATATATATATATATATATATATAGCCTCTTTCTCTCTCTCTTTCTACTTTTCTGCACCTTTGCTCCTTGGTCTCTTATACTTGTCTTTGTCAAAGTCGAGAGCTGGAGAGAGAGAGAGAGAGAGACAGAGGATCGAGTCGAGATTTTTCGTTTGACGTGCTTTGGCAATGATATATAGATCGAGCGACTCTCTCCTCCCCCTCCCTCCACCATCTAACCGTTATTCCACGGAATTTGCATACTTGCACAGCTCGAGAGAAAGAGAGAATATCTCAGATTTCGTCGCCTTACAAGTTTCTGAAAGCCGATGAGGCTTAATTTTCTCTCTCTCTATTCCTACAGCAAACTCTCTTCAACCTATACCTACTCTTCTTACCATCACACATATATACTCTTTCTCCTCCTTCTCCTCTATACTCTTGTGCTCTTTAATTGAATGAGTTCGCGATTGCTTGAGAAAGTTTTTCGTTTCTTTTACTTTTCTTTTACTTTTCTTTTTTTTTTTTTTAATGCATATATAAATAGGGTATACGTTTTAATGAATTGAAAAATGTATACTTACTTTTTATCGTTTGCACTAGCATTAGGATAATTTGGATACTTAAACTGGATATTATTGATAGGCTTAAAAGAAAGTAGCCTTACAACAACGTGAAGTTTGTTAAAACGATTTATGTTTTTATCTTGTTTGTATCAATCGTATTGTTGTATTGAATAGATTATCATTTATATAGGGATATTGCTTTATTTATTTTATAAATACAGTATTTACAAAATATTGCAAAAATTTATTTTAAAAAATTTTTTAATAATACAATTGTTCAATGTAAAATGCTTCTTTTTTTGTTTGAATAACATGATTTTTATATAAAATATTTTTTTACATTGATTTGATATTACAATGTAAAATCAGTAAGTAGATTATTTGCAATTCATTACTGAACTTTTTTTTTTTTTATTATTTTACTTTCTTTAACTTTGACTACGTCAAATATTTGTTTCAATACTGCAAACGCAGCAATCACAATTTCAATTCTCTCTTTGAAAAATTAAAATTCAATCAGATATACTTTTATCCAAATTTTTTTTTTTTTTTTTTTTTTTTTTTTTGTAGAGTAAAAGAAACTTGTTATTTTTGTTCGTTGTTACGTTGTCAAATGCATTAGCGTTAATAAAAAAGAGTATTGATAAATGTCACTTCTTCTTTTTCTTCTTCTTCTTTTTTAGTAGGTCATCCCTGGTTATATTTATAATACCCAACTCGTTTTCATTTTTTTTGACTGATCAAATTTGTCAATAGCGTAAAACATTTCATCCTTTTCTATAATTTTTTAATTTCTACCTTTTATGCTTTACTGTTTAATATACTGATTAAATCTTTATTATTTCAAAATGTAAATTTACGTTATATATAAGTCGTTAAAGTGTTAACATTAAACTTTTCGTAAAATTGGTTTTGAAAATTCATCAAGTTAGCCAAAAAAAACCCTGATTTATAAGTGAATTGACGAAAAATAAATTAGTTCCTACCTCAATATAAGATAACATTTTATGTCAAAGACATTCAATAAAAGTAAAAGTCGATTCGAGGTATTTCACATATAGAGCGCGCGGTTGGTGCTGCTTGTCTGCGCGCGCAGTAATGAACTTCGTAATTACAATTAAAAGTTTCAAATAGTTTTACAAGTCTTTCAACTAAAATTAGTATTATGTGCAAAAATAAAATGGAAATCGATTTAAAAAGCTAATAGAATTTTTTCTTTTTTTTTTTAAATCGAATTAATGAGATTTTATTGTAATTTGAAAATTATTCCACTTTGATTTGTAATTTGTCAACCAGATAAAATTGGCTGGTATGTATATAAAAAAAAAAAGAAATATTATATTTGACCTCATTTTTTAACGATAATCCAACGAATAAATGAATAAAAATAAAATATCATATCGTTATATAGTAAAAATTTTTTAACTAGTGGTATATACTTATACATCAGTTTTGTTTCTATTTATCACTGTGAAAAAAGTGAAGATCAAGTTTTGTGTCTTATTCTTTAAGATTTACCAGCATCAACTTTCGGTAGAGAACTGTATTTCATGTTCTTGTGTGTGCATTGACGTAGATTTATGGTACAAAAGTTTTAAGAAGTTTTTTTTTTTTTTTATTCTTCTTTTTAAATCTCTCCCTAGATACACGTCCGACAGATTTCTCAATGAATTTTTATGTTTGAGTTAATTAAGATAAATGTGTGTGTGTGTATCGCGGACACATCTAAAACAAAAAAGTTATAAAAAAAAAATTGCATAAATTTTATATTTTATCATTTGTCTTGTCAAATATTTTATAAAATTTAATTAGCAATATCATTTTTGTTTTTTTGTTTTTATTACGCAATTCGTGTATACAAAGTTTGTTTAGTTAAAATTTAATTGAAAATTGTAAGTTAATTTTAAATTCAACAATAATAAAATAATTATCAAAATTTAAATCTCAAATACATTTATATATACAAGTACACTTTCTCTCTACATGCTATAACGTTCCAAAAGCTATTAACAAGTAAAATTTGCGTGTAAAACTAAAATGCTCGTACAAGGTACGCAAAAGCTGTGAAACTATACTGGAAAGCCAGATAAGAGCTTTAAAATCTTAAGGAGTACACAGCGAGAGAGAGAGAGAGAACTAAACGTTAAAGACGTTAGATAGTTACTCGCTCTATATATACAAGTAACAACAATTACGTTAGTTGTAAGAAAGCTCGTAAAAGAAAACGGGGCTTCTAAGACAGGCTAAGCAGATGCTTTGTCCTCTTTCTCACTCTAATTAGGCTTGTCAATAAAATTGACGCTTCTTTACCGTTTGACTACTGTGTCAACAGTATTATATACTGTACAAGCTAAAGAGTGTGTGTGTGTGTGTGTGTGTGTTAGAGGCGCTAATTTTATTAACTTTAATTCGCCAATTGACTTTAAACACTTGCTAAATCGATGTGTCAAAGTGAGACGTACTCGTCAATACTTTTGACTCAGAAAATACATTATATAGGTGTATTTTCAAAATTAAATTTCAATTTGATTATACTTGACTGGTGTATGAGTGTGATATACAAATTATACTCTTGACATTTATCGCTTGTGATATATATATATATATATATATATATATATATATATATATATATATATTTCATTGCGTGTATTTTAGTTTAGATAGCAGTTATGTTTCTGGAATTAGAACTTATTATAGTGACGTGACGAGAGAGAGAGAGAGACTAAACTCTCTTCATTATATTTGCGAGACTAGAGGGGTGTGAAAATAGCCACTAGAGTCTAATTCATATTTATGTTTTACAAAGCTGACATTTATTTGATTTAGAGCTGATCATAATATAATTTATCGAATTATTAAACATACTTAAAACATTAATATCGTTTATTTAATTTTAATGATAAATATTAATGAATGTTTATTTTATATTATTTGTAATAAATAATTTATATTTTTATTATAGTTTGACAAATTTATACTAATGAATGTATTTTTTTTCTTCTTTTTGTTACAGCCACCATGCCATGATGGAGCAACAACTTGACGCATCCGGCAGCTAGCAATGATGTGACAATAAAGGTTTTCCTCCTTAATCAGATCTCTCTCTCTCGGGGAAACTCAAAACGAGTCCCATTTATCAATCCAGTGCTTCCCGACATAACAAAAATTACAACAAAAACCAAAACAAAAAAAAAACAGAAAAAAAATCTAGTACGCAAGCAAAAGTAACAAAAAAAAAGCAAATCAAGAAAAAAATAAAAAAATATCGAGAACGGAAGTGCAGCCGGGAATAGAAAAATTCGACGTTGCTAGCAAACTAAGCTGAATAAAAAAATAAAAAAATAAAAAATAGAAAAAACAAAAAAAAAATGAAGGAAGCATCGTAGAGGAAAGTAAAATCACCGGCTGCGTGAATATATATAGTGGAAGGATATATAGAAAAACGCAAGAGTGGAAAAACCGCAGTGCCAAAGGCCGGTTATAGAGAGCCAAGCCAAAACGCATATATACATACATATATACACATATAGAGTAATCGCAAAAGCGCGTAACGTAACGCAGTGTCAAAGATATACAGAAAAGTGACAAAAGAGACAAATACCTATATATATGTACCAAGGAAGAGGAAAGCATAAGATTGAAAGAAGAAACGACTGAACGCCAAAGCCGAAGCCTCGGGCGCTTCAGCTTTTTCGACTGATAAAAAAAAAAAAAAAAAAAAAGCTTCCAGAAAAATAAATGAGAGAGAGAGGGAGTGTGAGCTCTAGTTACGAGGCCAAAAAATTGAAAGATAGAGGGATATAAAGGATATTTGGGGTGGAGATATCAG
The DNA here is from genome assembly GCA_030522805.1 of Leptomastidea abnormis. NCBI lineage: Eukaryota > Metazoa > Arthropoda > Insecta > Hymenoptera > Encyrtidae > Leptomastidea > Leptomastidea abnormis. The sequence continues at coordinate 10,104 of JAPYZE010007155.1, forward strand.
TATCGTCGTCGTCAACTTGGAGACTATATACGCTCGTCGCAGCGAGCAAAGTGTAAAGAAGAAGAACGGCGAGAGCCAAAAGGACGACAAGCTGGGGGGGATGAAAGTGAGCACGGCTAACCTGGTAACACCTATATGACTCGAGTGTAAGCTTGTACATGGGATATACCATCGAAGCTGGTGTGTAAGTGTGTGTGTGTGTTTATGTGTGGGTATTACATAGCTAAGTAAGCTGGAAGATAATAAGAGATAATAAGAAGAAGAAGAGAGAGAAGGAAGAGAGCAAGATGGGCAACAAATTGTCGTGCAGCTGTGCGCCACTTATTAAAAAGGGCTACCGCTACGAGGACTCGCCCTGGCAGGCTAATGCACGTAATCAACGTGGCGGTAGCGAACGCAGGGGCGAAACTGGCCACTTGCTCAGGTGCGGAAGCTTAAGAGAGAGGAAGAGGTGCGCATTATATAACCATTAAAACACACAAAATCATTATATCCCTGATATATATCTATCTATCACCTTACTTTCCTTTCTTTCTTTCTTTCTGTTTTATTTTATGATTTTTCACTTGGTTTTTTTGTAATGTGTAACGCGTTTTGTTCTTGTATTACAGAGTCAAGTTAAAATTGATTGTTATTTGTTTTTTAAGAATTGGAGGGGAAAAAAAGAATTTTCATTTTTAACTGTAACTTTATATATATGCAAAAGCATTTAATTAAAGCTGACCTCAATGAAAATTTGATGAAAATTTAATTAGGCCTCGACTGGAAGTTTATTTTTTACTTGAATAATTTATGTGTTTTAAGAAGTTTTAATATAATCAGGCATTAAAATATATAATATATACTCTTTTGCTATACTAAATTGCATTTGAAGTTTATATCAATTTTGTTTTGCAATAATTAAAAATTTAAATTATTTACTTTTGTTATTTTAAATAATTTTGATAATTATTGAACAGACGTTATTGGGTGTATACCTTTAAAGTAAATTAAATATTATCGTAAGAGTAAATAAACAAAATAAATGGAATATTTTTAAGAAATTAACGTTTAACTTACTCTGATTTTTTTATTTTTACTTTTACTATTGCTTTTGACTATACTTTCTAATTAACTTTTTATTTACGTTTATTTTTCCTTCGTTTCTTGATGTCGTGAGTTATACTGATTGTACACTTGGTGATACACTGGAGATCATTAGTTTCTGCACTGAGCAATGTATTAACTTAAAAATATTTTTATTATGTGATGATATATTGAATTCGAAGTCATTTTTTTTAAGTCTATTCCTTATTTTTCTTTAAAAATGTACGTAATAATATAAATTGAAAGTTTAAATTAATTGAAACCATTTTATTCATTAAATTCAATAAAAGTTAGAGAATACATTTTTTTATAATTATTTTTATTAAAACATAACTATTTGATCTATTTAAAATTTTAAAGAGAGCATAAAATATGTAACCACTTTTATACACCTTTATACATTTTAAAAATTTAAAATAACTTTTCTAAGTATAAATATGCATTAATGTTTTTTCAGACAATAAAAAAATATTTAGTAAAAAATATTTTATTTTACTGAAAAAATGGCTTTGAATTTGTATAACTACTCAAGTAAAAGTAATTTTAAAATTTAGTTGTCTTAAAAATTCGAATAAAAAATGTAATTCTCAGTAAGTCTCTAAGTACTTAAGACTTACAGTTGCTTATAAATAAAAAATTACATTCAAAGTAATTTACAAGTATTGAAGTCTTAAAATAAAATAATGTAAAGTGTACGATTTAACAATTTATTTTTTAATTTCAAAATTTTACTATTAAATTTTTATTTTGAAAAATTTAACACGTTAATCACAATTTTTCCATTATCAAAACGTGTTCTGAAATGCCGTAAAATCAATATATTACAATATTTTTAATTAAAAAAAAAAAAAAAAAGTTACGAATCATTGATCAATACGCGTGAAAAACATTTTTCAAATTTTTTACAGTGTCAATTTGATTTGTTTGTGTTGCAACTACAACTCGATCCAATTTCTTTCTCAAAAAAGCATTTCTTCGAAAAAATTTTTAAGTGTTTAACGTTAGTATTTTATGTATAACATCGGGTCGAAAACATTTGTATTTTCACGCGGAAACTTGTCGTGTCTGTCATTTCATTTCGTACATGTCGCTTTGCATGCATGCTTTTGTAGAAAAGCTTGTACGATGTATAGATGTATAGTTGTTAGAATGCTTTGTAGTTCTGTTTGTAGCTTTACTCGAGGATATATTTTATGGGTTAACGAGGATAATAAAAATGTTCAAGGGTATTTATTTGTCTTAATACATTTATTTTGTAATAAAATTCAATAAATATAGCGAATCATCGATCGAATTTTAATTTTTAATTGAGATTTATAAATGTGTAGGTACTTTTAAAAGTTTGCAATAATTAATTAACAAACATTGTTTTAAAGCAATAAAATTTTTAATGAGCATACTTGCTAATTATTGAATATCGAAAATCAAAAAGTTCAAGAGGTAGCTGTAAACCAGAATAATACAAATAAAATCGACATTAATTACATAAATAATTCATGATTTTTGAAAGAGTAAATAAATTTTTATTACAATTCTTAAAATAATGAACTATATCTAATGATAAATATATGATAATGTATTAAAGTACGTAATCTAGAAAAGCATTTAAACAAAAGAAAATGTTAATATTGAAAATATAGTTTAAAATTATATAATTATTTTAAAATTAATAACCTAAAATTTAAATTAGAATTTCATGTTTATAGATCTTTTTTTATATTATGTTAATTATTAAAATAATTTACTATGGATTTTAAAAATAAATTTTAAAAATATACAAAATTAAAGTTATTTTATTTTAAATGATTAGTAAACATTCAATTCAAATAATTATTCATCTTATCGAGTGACTCTGTATGGTTTAGTCGACAAATCGTCGATCACATAATCTTTCAGGTCGTGGGTTCGATTCTTTGTATCTACCCGCTGAGTCACATTACGTTATCACTTTACATTCTCAAAATACACTCAATAGAGTGTCAAAAGGGCTTCATATCAAAAAAATTTATTAATCATAGAGAAGGCAAAAATGTCTAACAATAAATATATATATTTTTTTTATATATAACAAAATAATAAAAGTATCTTCTAACGATTTTCATCTCGTATGTTCAATAACGCAGTATGACTTTTGCCAAAAAATAACACATCGTATACATATAAATTTTGTAAAAACGCAATGTCGTCGGACTCAAGAACGCAGAGGAGAACGTGTAAGAGCTGAAAATCCCGGACGTGGTACACTTTAAGGCGCGGTCCTTTGTCTCGTCACGCGCCGCACACAAGAGGAGGGGGATGGGGGAGAGCTTCTTCCCTCGCATGTGCAAAGGAAGAAGGATGGTGGTAAAGAGAGAGAGAGAGAGAGAGTGGTTGGGTGGGTGGGGTGAAAATCGCGCGAAATTTGCATTTGTTTGCTCGTGCAAAAGGCGAGAATATCCGGGCCAGCAGCTATATCCTCCTCCTCCTCCTCCCTTGCCCACTATACCTCCTTTCCTATCTCCTTCTCATCCTCATCCTCTCGCTTCGTGGACACGCGCGCAGCTTTGAACGTGCTTGGGAGAGGAAACGCGGGGGTGGTAGTAGTGGTAGTGGTAGTGGTACAGAGCGGGTGGCGGCTGCTGCTGCTGCAGGCGGATATATCGCGGCGTGCCTGGGAAGGGCGCGGCCGGATTCTGTTGGAGTTCGCGACTAGGATGCACTTGCTGTATGATATTTGATGCTGATGAAAAAATAAAAATTTAGATTTGGAAAAGGATTTTATGGTTATTGGGTTATGAGATTTTAATTGATGAGTTAAAAATATATGTTTTTATTTTTTTATGACTGGCTGATTTTAATTTTTTTTTGAAAGCTATAATATATTATTTTATTTTTGAGTAGGATGTATGCAAGATTTGTTTTAATAACATTTTTTTGAGGTTTAATTGAAATCATAAGAATTTTATTATTGAAATAAGTCAAGAATATGTTGCATAAATATATTTTAAAGTTAATAATTTATATTTCTTTTAAAAATGTACTATAAACTTTATTTAAAAATTATTATTAATTATTAATTTTAAAGTTTTTTCTCAAATATTATTAGAATAAAATATAGTCAAAGTAATAAATATTTCCAATAAAATTATGATCAAACCTTCAGTCAAAGTGAAAAAAAAAAAAATCGACTAAAATTTAAATTTTAAAGGAATGTTCTTCCATAAACTCAAAAAAATCTACTTCACTAAAAATGTTTGCAATAAATTTACGTAATCGATACAAGCTACCCTAAGGATTTTTCAAGTAATTTCTTTTTTTTACTAAAAATAATGTTTTAAGAAAAATAAAACTAAAGTAAAATGTAAAATTTATTAAAGATTTCTACAAGCAAAATTCAGAATCCAATTAAAATATTTATAACATATAAAATGAATAAAGAAAACTAAAATTACATAATTTTGTATCTCAAATAAACAATACTTACATGAAAAATCCAAAGCAAACTTTTTCGAGCCATAAGACCATCTTAAAATAAAAATTGAATTTTCGTTCTTTCTAAAGCAAACAGACGCAAAAAAAAATATAAAAAAAAAAAAAAAACAGAAGAAAACACATACCTACATTCTGAAAGAAAAAGATCGAAAAAAGAATGTTCAAAAGCTACGAAAATTCGAAGCACTTGCTTTCAAAGAAGCAAAGCAAGCACCAAGTTTTCGCTCTCTTTTTCTCTATCCGCACGTCACTATACTTTTCTTTCTAAAATTCTAAAATTGCACGTATACTCACCACAACCAGAGCATATGGAATAGATAGGTAAAAAAAAAAAAAATTGAACACGCGAATGTTTGCGTGTGCAATGACGCTGATGGTGGGTTTTTTTTTTTTTTTTTAGATAGAAATCGATGTTCACGTTGAGTTGAAAAATAATAATCTCTTATAACATTGCTTGCCGGTGTGTGTTATTTGGCTTACAGATTATGGGCGGAGGTCTTCCATGTGACGAGCGGAGCTGGTAGTGTCAAGTGGCAGCAGATCTCCGATGACCTCGTCCCGGTCAATATAACTTGCATTCAGGATACGCCTGAGACGATTTTTCATATCACGGCGTACAATTCACAGGTCGACAAGATACTTGACGTTCGACTCGTTCAGCCGGGTAATTATTTCTCTGATGATTACTACTTTTTGTACGTGTGTGTATATAGTTTGTGTGTGTACCTATAGTTTGATTATCTATTCAAAATTTCTTTGGTATTGCTGAATTATTAGTATTGCGAATGATTTTTTGCTTACTGCTGATGTTGATGAACTGTAGGATTTTGTGTTCTTGAATTTTTGTATTTTTTTTTTCTAAGATAGGTGTAGTGAATGTTTTTTTAATAATTAAAAATAAAGAATACGTAAAATTTCTATAATTTTTTTTGTAAACTTTATTTTTTCTCTAAAAAAAAAAATGATTTACATGTGCTTTTAAAATTTACATAGTCTATTTTTAGAAAAATATTTTTGCTACGATAATTTTATTTAAAATTATAAAATGTTAAATTAAGATTTAATTAAAAAGAAAAATGTGTACAAGCTTAAAAATAATAGCTGTCAAATGTAGTATAGAATAATGAATAATAAATTTAAGAGAGAAAGAGCATTTGATTAAAATTGTGTGATTTGACTTTTTAGGTACAAGAATCGGTCTAGCGTCGGAGTGCTTTGTCTATTGGAAGGACACGGTGACAAACGACACTTGGGGACTGAATTTCACTTGCTCGATCGATGCCAAGCAATTCAAAGAAGCTGTTGTAAGTAATACACACACACACACACAACAAGACATTTCGACTTGTAAAACCGCAAATAGAAAATCAATCAATTTTCCTTTTCTTTTTTTTTCTCTTTTCTCTATTTTTTTCTTTTTCTTTCTTTCTTTCTTTCTTCGCCCACATTTTTCTCTCTCGTCTAAATCTCAAATTAAAAAAAAAAAATTGAAAATCATGTCAAAGTTTTTTAAATTAAAAACTTTGACATCATCAACCAACCAATTAATATCAAATTTTTTCAAAATCAATCAACATCAAAATTTCAAATACCATTTCACAAATTCGTAATTCCATTATCAAAAAAAAAAAAAATAAATAAATAAATAAATAAATTCGATCAACAACAAACAACATCATTGCAATTCACGCTTTAATAAAAAAAAGGACGATAAAGTAAAAAAGTGGGAGCAAACAATTCTAACTCTTTTATTTTATGAAATCTCTCTAAATCTAAAATCAAGTCGTCGCCTGCGTTCAAGACGACGCGTCGTATTTCATCGTCTTATTCGCTCCGCACGGCTGACCCATTGGCAAAGCAGTCGGCACGACCCAGGCCACGAAGGAAGCCCCAATCAACCCCAGCATCGCCAAGCAGAGCAACCTCCCGAGAGCCACAATGTACCTGCATGACGCCCGAGCAGTACTACCGTCGCGATCCGAGATACAACCCCAGGCCGACACTCACAACTTGCAGTACGTATATGTTACACATAGATATTGTATAATAGTATATAGGTGTGTATGTATATTGTAGGTATGTATATATATGCACCAGCCGGCGCCTACGTATATCGATTGACTCTCTTCCTCGTGTGCATATATATACATATACATACCGGTGACTGCTGCTGCTGCTGCAACTGCAGCTATACTGGCCAATCTCTCTCTCTCTCTCTCTCTCTCTATCTCTCTCTCTCTTGCTCTCTTTCTATCTCATTCAGTCTTTCTCTCTTGGCCGCCTTTTGCCAAGCCCAAATGGAATAATAAATCGGTGCGCGAGCCGCCGGCTATATACACACGCGCTAAGTATAAGGGGTGCGAGGTGGTGGAGGAGAAGTTACTACCCTCGGCTGCTATAGTAGCTTTCTCCCTTTTGCTCTATATATACTTCTGCCCTTTTGCGCTCTCTATAATATGTGCGTATATATATATATGTATATATATATATATATATATATATATATATATATATATATATATATATAT
>JAPYZE010007172.1:0-13048 GCA_030522805.1 Leptomastidea abnormis
TTTTTTTTTTTTTTATTTTTTTTTTTAATTAACTGGAAAACGTGAAAAAAATAAGTGACGTTATTTATATGTCCGAGTGTCGTATAAATTTTCATTTACCTTAATTAAACGTTAAATAGTTATATATGTAGATGTGTATATTTAGCCAGCCATAAATAATTGATGGATTTTCATCTTGAAGTTTTATGCCACGACAATGTCCATGTCGATCTATCGATTACTGTTGGATATATACCATCCACTTATATTTACCCATATACCAGCAAACATTAAGAGCGACATTCTCGTCTAATTGGTTCAGCCATATTTTAACATACGTCGATTGTTTGATCACGTATAATTAGAATATAATTTTCAATGGCTTGTCAAACAATTCAAGAGAGAAAGAGAGAAAGAAAGAAAGAAAGAAAGAAGGAAGAAAGAAAGAAAGTAAAAGAGGACTATTCGACAATGAGAAGGAGAAAAGGCCTAATCAACACCTAATTAAGTTCGACAATCAGCATCCCGCCAGCAGCAGCACAGCAGCAACAGTCAACTCCCTTGCCGCGTAAATACTAATAGTGCGAGAAAACACAGGCGATAGCTATAGCTATCCTAGTATATATTTATATTTATATGTGTGTGTGTGTGTGTGTGTGTGTGTGTGTGTGTGTGTCCTAATAATACTCGTATGTGAATTAACTTCCCGTGCGGGCCCATCAATTAGTCGCGGACTAGGTAGATGCTCCCCGCAAATTCCCGCGCACACTTGATTTCGCTAACGACGCGCCCGGGAAGCCGACAATAGCACACTCAGCCCCTGCTGTTGCTGCTGCTGCTGCCTGCCTGCCTCCCTTCCTCTTTCTCCCCCTCCTCCACCGGCAGGCAGCGAGGGCTCGGGGCAAAAGCGCTCCCGTCGCGCATTGTGCCAACTCCGATGTCCTGCACCATCAGAGCAGCAGCAGCCCTAGCTGCCCGGCTTAATTAGAAGTTAGCATTACCGATGTATAACATTATGTGTGTAGTACGCGCGTGTATAGGTAAATGTGTGAAAGTGCGTATATATATATATATATATATATATACCTACAGAATAGTGCGATATATTGCGCGATAGCTGGTGCGCGCCTTTAATTTGGGAGCCGCAAAATCGAAGGCGCCTCCTCCCCCTCCTTTGTCCGGGCTAAATGGGTAATTTTCGGTTCTGTAGCGCGAGTTCCCACCCCTCCGGTTAACTCCTACCGCGCGACTGCGACACTCGCTACGCTTTATTATTTTCAAGCTTGAGATGAATGTCTCCGTGACGTTTCTCCCCAATTTTTCATATATATAGGTGTATATATATATATATATATATATATGATAAAAAAAATAGAGAGAGAGAAAGAGAGAGAGAGATAGTCATTAATGCTAATATGCGTCAGTCCTCAACAGTCTCTCGAGTAAAATAAACAGCATTTCTGGCAATGACACACCTCCCACTGGCATCCCAAATGTTCGGGGAAAAGTAATCCCACCAATAAGTCTGTGTGTGCGCGCGCGCGCGTGTGTGTGTGTGTGTGTGTGTATACCTACCTGTGCTTCGTTTATATTTCTCTCTTTTCCCGCTCTTTTATTTTACGAGCGCTGATAAAAATTGATTGCATTACGAAATATATTTTATTCGAGCCGATGATTTTTTTAAATAGTTAAGCTTTTTATATTCAACTGAAAATAATCAATTCTCGAATTTCCCAACTATAAATCTGTTTTTTTTTTTTTTTTTTTTTTTTTTTTTTTTTTTTTTTTTTTTTTTTTTTTTTTTTTTTTTTTTTTTTCTTTTTTTTTTTTTTTTTTTTTTTTTTTTTTATGAGCGAGAGGCGTTGCGAGTCATTGGCATATTTTTTATGGTAACGACAAAAAATTGATATAGTTTTTGGTGGCTAAGTGTTCTTATGAAGTGTCGATATGTGTATTTTATAATGAATAGTAGGTATAAATCGCGCCCATGAAAAAATCAACCGATCAATATTCACGTTGCTTGCGTTTAAGTCGTTCAGAATAATAAAAAGCCAAAGAAACAGAGTTTGAAATAAGAGAGAGAGAGAGAGAGAGAGAGAGATTAGCGCCAGAAGACGAGCAGTGGTAAACGAGCAAGTTTCAGCGGGGCTCTTGTATATATTATCTGCTGTTATCTGCTTTTTCGCCGGGATACACATTCAGCGTGCTTACAGTAATCGTTGGTATACCCTGGTTGCAGTGTGAGATTCACCCGCGCACCCCACACACCTTCCATCCATCCAACCATCCTTCCATCCATCCAGTGCAACCTGGCATTACGCTTTTTCGAAATTCGAAAACTTATTGCAAGTCAAACGCCGATCAATACTATCATCTACAGGTATATCTACTTTATTGGTACTGCACTAACTAACCTGTCTAGAAACTGCTCATTCTCCCTCACCCTCCCCCTCTCTCTCTCTCTCTCTTCACTCTTTTTATTTTGCACCTCGCTTCTTAAATCGATATTTTTCTTTAACCATAAGCGCGAGATTTTCATCCGTGACGAAAAATGTCGCGTTTCTGATCGCGACGCGCCAAATTGCATGATTATCAGTTCATGATATTGTCGTTTGCGAGTCAGAACATCCGTCTGGCTTTATTCGTCAAAATTTTATTTGATTGCTATCCCCAGAGAATATAGAGCAGGCAAGGACAGCTCTCAGTAGGCAATTGCGATGGTAGCCGCCGCCGCCGTCATCAAAGCAAAGTACATATTAATAGTAGCGGTTGTAAAGCGGTGGTAAAGTGCGGAGCACTAGCCAGACCCGCACCTATTAATATTATATGTATATATATATATATATATATTATTTGGCGTGCTAGATTTTCTACTGTACGTGAGGGAATGCGAAGAAAGAAAAAAGAACGCAAAGATATTGAGAGAGCGCGGAAGTGCGCGCAAGTATATACAAACCGCGGCGGTAGATTTAACGCTGCGCACAAGTCATTCGTATACGATTATAATAAGTATAATCATTGTGTGTTAAGAGCTAGAGATAGCTGTGCTCGCGTACATAATATGCGCACATCTGTGTGTCTGCGTAGACAAGCGTCTTTTACCGACGAACGATATGATCGTCCTGTGCTCCCGCGGCTAGAGTAGGCTGCAATCACTAGGCGCCGCCGACTCTCCTATACTTCTCCACCTTCTCCTCTTCTTTTTTAAATCCCGAAGTTGCTGCTGCTGCGTTGCTGCTCTATATGCTCGTATCAGGTAATAGCTGTAGGCTACTGCATCATATGCAGGCAGCTTTAAAATATACCTATATATGTATATATATATATATATATATTCAGGCGCGTGTTGAAGCGCGCGTATAACCGGTCGTCGCTCTGGCACGACGATGCCAATGTAAGGGTGGAGCCGCGCCGCGGGTGAGACCAGCTGAAAACGACTATACTCCTATATACTTGCGCGCGCATAAAGTCTATATCATGCGTCGAACAGGAGGAGTTTAAAGGACGACGACGGGCTCTGTAACTCTCTCTCTCTCTCTCACTCTCTTGACTTTTTTCTTTTTGCTTTCCATCGGCTATTAACGAGACTTCGTGTACTTACTTTATGCGCGTGTCACCCAACCCCCGCGTATATAGTTTATAGGCTCGGACGAACATTGTTTTTCAGTTGCGATCTACTGCTATAGAATTTTTAAATTTGCAACAGGAGATTTGATAAGCTTCAAGTTGTTATTATTATTTATTTATTTATTATTATTATTATTATTGTTATTATTATTGTTATTATTATTATTGCACTGATAAGATACAGATCTATCTTTAATTTTAAACGTTGCAGTTAAATTCCTGCAGTATGGTAGTACAAGCTCGTTCAACCAGCAATAAAAAATGGCTGCGGCTTCTGACACAATTTCCATCTTTGAAACTTGTGTATTTGTCAATATACGCGCACTTAGCAATTCTTTTTTTTCTCCATTTTTTTATTCTTAATCTGCTTTTGCAAGTATATAAAAAATTCAATTGAAATCACCAATTCTAATTAGAAGCAACTTGTGTAAATCATAAATCTGCTTTAAAATACACACAAGCCGAAAGCTACGATGTAATTGAAAAAAAAAAAAAAAAGAAGAAGAAGAAGCAGAAAAAGAAGAGAAAGACAAAAATAAAAAAAACTACGCTTGGAGAAAAATAATAAAACGACGAAATCTGGAGAAGTGAGGTGAATAACGCAAGGAAATAAGAAATTAATGAATAAATCCAAGAGACGAACAAAACCCGAACCGATGTAAAAATTTCTTGAGAAAAAAGGCAAAAAAAGTATTGATGCAGACGTACAGTTGGGAGGCGATCGGAGATCTGAGACGTAGAAAAAGAGAAGAGGTGAGCATGAAATAAAAAGAAAGAGAGAGAGAGAGGGAGAGAGAGAGAAATGGAGAAAAAAATGAAAAAAAAAAGGAGAAGGTAACTAGCGACAGACGAATTGGATTAGCGAGAATGTAAGAGAGCCGAGAGACGGGTAGGGAGTGAAAGATAGTTGGCAAAGGAGACAGTGGTGGAGGAGGAGGAGGAGGAAGGGAGGGAAGCCAAAGACGCGCGATAAATCGCCTCGCAACTATACGTTGGACCGTTATAAAAGCGCGCGTTAACTGCGCGAGCATCGTATACGGCTGAGTCCTCTCGACTCATACAAGTAGCTAACTACTTTTCGCCCTTAAGCGGAAATTGATGTTTCCCCCCTGGAGCAAGCAGGTGGTGGTGATGCTATTGGTGGTATCGGTGGTAATGCTGCTGGGGGAAAAACGACAAGATCGGGATTGCCGAGTGATTTGTCGATTAGAAAAAGGGTAAAGATATAGGGATGAGGAGGAGGTGGAGGAGGGGGCGGGATTATATTCTTCCTTCTTCTTCTTCTTCTTCTTCGCGCATATTATATATCTTTCCCGTATAGCTATATATAACACTATAGACGCAATATCAAGCGTGCCTCGGCTGCAGTAATAAAGCCACGCAGTCTTCGCGGGTTTTGCAATTCAACGCGGCTTGGGTGCTTTTATTGCGCATGTGGTGTTCACTGCAAGTGTTGTTTGCCTCCTGAGCATACCGATCAATCAATCGCAGCGGATGTAAGATAGCACGCCCCGAGTATGAACTATTAGGTGGATTATGTAATAGCTTCCTCACCTATGGGGGCATTTTCCATTTTTCTAGCCGAGCGAATTTTCTTATTCGTATTCTATATATATACACGATATAGATGATATATAGCTATAAGTGTTATCACTGACTCTGACTTCTTTTTATCAAGAGAGAAACAGTATCAACTCTTGATCTTCATTTATTATATTTTATTTTCCGTATACTTTGAGCAATGACTATAGGTATAATCGCGCTGCGGTAATAGCGTATAGTTGTCTGAAAGGTTTAAGAGATGCCTGTACGCGCGCGCTCCACTCAGGTGTCTTATTACGCACTGAACTTGCTCGATGCGATAATTATGCGCATTATGAATGAAAACAAGAATCTCATACAGTTTTTCGCCAATTGCAATGATTAGATGAATGTACATGGTTCCACCTACCTATATGTACATAAATTTTCAAATCCGAAAAAAATCGACTTGTCATTGCGCGCTTGCGATACTAGTAGGTATATTATAGAGCGATCCCCTTCTGAACAACAAATAACTCTAAAAGCTTTTGCATCTTAGCGAGTATATACCAGTCCTATGCGTAGCTAGTGAAAAAGCCTCAGCGCAGCAAAACTACTCGCACGTGCGTATACGTATATATATATATATATATATATATATATCTAATTAGTATAGATAGTCGAGTCGAAAGCCTGCAGAAATCATGCAAGAGCGATATGTATCGAATCAAATTGACAGCTGTAATGACTTTTGCGATTATAAAGACGCAGCTGATTTCTAATTTAGCGCGATAAATAATAGCACTGTTTAAGCTGCTCTCACACACAGACCACACACATATAAATACGATGTTTAAAAAGCAATAACTTTTTCATCATAATTATAAGTACCTGCATATACAGCACATACTATTTTATACTAATACACTATGCTGCGAGCACGTGCGTCAGGCGGAGTGCGTCAACGAAACTTTTTCATCGCTCGAGCGCGCGAGTCTATATATATATATATATATATATATATATATATATATATATAGGTAAACATACACATATTATACCTACATCTTAATTCTGTGCACTTAATTAAGGATATACGCATACAATCATATAGCTATGAATTTCTCTTGCTTGCGATGGATGTCAGCACCCTATAACCTGTACCGCCTTTTTTTCCTACGAACACCCGATCAGCTGTCCCCAAGTGAAGGATTGTAAGCCCCCCCCCCCCCCCCACCTCTCTCTCTCTCTCTTTAGCACTTAATAATATATAACTGGTTTTGCTCCGCCATCTTCTTCCGTTGGCAATTTGCAAGATAATACCAGCTTAGCTACCGAGCACAAGTTTAGGTCAAGGCTGGAATTAAATTCCTCTCAGGAATCATATTTTTTTTTTTACTCATTGTAACAAATCGCTCTGTATGCACAAACACAAGTCAAACAATTTATTCAAACATAATTAGATTTTGCCTATTTTTAGTAATAGCCACAATAACTTAGAATATCGTTGAATTATTGGGACTATAACGCAAAATAAATCTCGTGCATTGAAATAATTTTTCAGTTGATCCTGGACTCAGGTAATAAAATATTGTATTTTTTTAATTTAAAAATTAATTTTCAAGTAAATTTTGAATGTTTCTTTGATTAACTTTTTGATTTTTAATAATTTTTTAAAAAATTGTTACCAGCCCGCAGGTTTGTGTCATCAGCTTTATTTTACCGATATATTAATTTAAGTGATTGTAGCTCACTTATTACCTATAGGTTAATGAATTAAATAAGTATATTTCAATCCACAGATTTCAACTGCATCTGTGCGTATAGATATGATAAAATACGCATATACAATTTAAATTAAAACAAGCGCGATCATCATCGAGTGTTTGTTACTTGAAGATCGATAAAATCCTAAAGCTCGAGTAATATCGCAATGGCCAGCACTTGTAATCTATACCTACGTGTATACTTCCTACTTCCTAGCCTGTATTTGAATAGCTGCTCACGTAATTGCTGCACTCCATAATCCAGTATCCGCAATAAAAAAAAAAAAAAAAAATGAGACAAGTCGTTCGCGACAATAATTAATTTATCAGACGCTCGGTGTATATTATCATCCGTTGCAAAATGTCAATATAGAAGTTAGGAGAGATAATGAGAGTCGCCGGTAAGCTAGCACGTAATAAAAAAAAGAAAGGAACGCGTACCCGCGACAGGAGATAGCTCGAGAACTAAGCATGGTGCAGTAGAGGGGGGGGGGGGCTAGCAGCAGCATTGTCATCCCATAGCGGTTATATTGATAAAAAGAGGAAGGATAGGGATTTTTCATCTTATACTTGGTTAATTACCCGCAGCCATATCTTACCTATATCCTTATGTACCCGCCCTGCTGCCCGCTCTCTCTCTCTCTCTCTCACTCTATAAAAAGCGTCGATATTGACAAATTAGGTGTATACAGCGCTGGGAGGAGGGGTGGGGGGGGGTCTCAAGTATATAATATAATTGCGACCGAGGCGCGGCAAGCAGCGCATTTTCGACTTGCTCCGCGCGAACGCCTGCGGTGCCGAAGGAAAAAGAATAACTTTTACGCGCGAACAGTATATACCTATAGGTATTACCTACTAGCGCTGCCAGTTGTTGTTTTACGGCCACTCTTTACCAAATGCCACCACCGGACACACGTGCGCGCGATTGTAATGGGACACAGCTATAGGCAGAACAACAGATAAGTCGTAAGCGATAGCCAGGCGGAGGAAGGGTGCAGAGTGCCGTGTATGTCCGTGTATGTATATTGTATAATTACCTGGGAGCGCGTGCAGATAAAGAAAAGTTTTAAAGCGGTGCGACTGCAGAAATATTGAGCTCATTGCTGCTGCTGCTATTATGTTAACGCTATTTACTTTGCGCGATTACTTTTCTCCCCCCCCCCCTCTTTCTATTACTTCGTACTTATTTTTTCTCTGACTCTTTGTCTTTATCTTCTGCACCACTCGATACCCCGATGTACCACTACTTATAAGTTCTTTTAACAATTTTCGATTACTGTCGGTTGAATAAGTTAAACAGGCGTGATTTATGTGCACGCAATATCTCTCTCTCCCTCTCTCTCTCTCTTCACTTGTTAAAAAACACTGATTAACACTCGATACAAACAACAGCACGCGAATAAGAATTCGCGCCTCCTTTTTTCCAATTGCATATAGGTAATGGAAATAATTTAACTCTTTTTCTTTTTTAAACAACTAATTCCTCGACAAAATTTTATCGCAATTAAATTATACATAAATGTTTTCGGGTAAAATAAGCGAGATGTATAAAATGCTGTTTGAATTAGCGGCCTGCTACTTTTCTATGGTTAAAAATAAAAAAATAAAAAAATAGTGACTTTAAGAAAAGCTTAACGAGTAGTAGGTACTATATACACGGCTTGATCGGAAACAAGGGTAAAAATCGAAAAAAAATTGCAAACGCGCTGGGAGCGGTTGAGCCGCAGGAAAGAGAGTGGGTGAATGACAATGGCCACCACGGGGCTAATTGTAAGTATGAAGGTATGCTCCGTAAATGAGGTGGGGGAGGGGAGTGAGATCGAGCGACGACGCAGCATTGATGGATCGCTTATCTCAGTCGAGATGAAAAATAAGCAGAGGCGGAGGTATAGGTATTGGTCTGGGAGCAGAAAAAGAGAGCAGGCAGCCGCGGGCCACAGCAGCTCGAGAGGCGGTTTCGGCTGCGGAGGGCGGTTCGCCTGGGGGGGGGGGGGGTTTCGCTGTGGAACTCGCAGCCTGTAGCCGCTATACCTATACATGGCGTAAAGTTACTCCGAGACAAAGGCTTGGATTGCGTATAGACGCGTATTCGTCTAAGCAGTTTGCAGTTATTATACTGGGGTGTAAGTGTGGGGTGTTGAGGCAGGTTCCACTATAACTCATTCATCTCGTCTGTGGCGGTACGAAAAAGTACGAGGGAGCGAGAGATGAGGGGGGGGGGGGAGAGAGAGAGAGGAAGGGCGGGAGGGGGCAGACTCATACCCGCCTCTCCTGCTATTAGCATTTACTTTTCCTTTCAACTTGTAGATTGTTCCTTCGCTTATATATAATAATAGCTGATCGCGAGCGCGAGCTACGCGTAAGAAGATATAAGTATCATATAGGCATATTGGTTTACAACGACGCCTGTATAACTCGTACTGATGTGTGTGTATGTTGGATGCGCAGGGACAAGAATGTTATATAAATTAGAACACCGATCATCTCGAGATTTTCTCAGGTTGCAAATTTGTAAATGCGTTTGATCTTGGGTCGTTAGATTGGTTGGCTTTTTAGCCGTGGACATTATTATTTTGGACTGATCGCTTTCGATATAGACGCGCTTGATTATTGAATTTTGTTTTATTTTAGTGCTACAACAAGATTTTACTATACTTACAGTCTTATACAGTCTCGGATAAGCAAGATTCTTCAAAAATTATGTCATTCAAAATTTTTTTCTTCATTCCTTTTTTTTCATCCAACAGACAGCAAATTAATTATAATCTCGTGCATGAATCTTAATTTATTCGACGATCATTAAATGCGGAAGTAAAGTATTCCTGCGTTTATTAAGAAGTTTTATAACCGAAAAATTTTAGAAGCGTAATAAAAAAAAAATGTGTACACAGATTCTAGCGACGTAGTATACATTCAATACGGCATAAAAAAATAATACTTCTTATACCATAGATGTAGCAAAGCCTCATTTGAATATTGCTCATTAAACACGTGATGGCACTCTCATCGCGGAGCTGTATATATATATATATATATATCCATTAAAATGCTCAAATTGAAAAAAAGAATTTTCCATCGTTTGATTAATCGACGCCGAGGACAATAAATAAATTTCATATGAAAAAAAAAAAAAAAAAACACATCGCATACACTTAGCATTTTCAAAAACTTTTAAGAACCATACGATACACACACTAATAAGTGAGAAAAAAAATAGAAAATTTAAATATTTCTCCGATTCGTGGTACTGCGCATGCTGTGGCCTTATCGTCTACGATCAACTTTGTGAGATGAGCATTAAATATCTCGAAAGCGTGTATATACCTATATAGGTACCTATATAAAAAAAAATTATATGCAAGGATAATTTTTTAAAAATATCAAGTCCAGTCAGTGTTAACAGATTTAATGTTCAGACATAACAATCTGGGTATAGAAAAATTTAAAATTTCGCATCTACGTATATATATTATATATCAAGCGCCATTATACACATATGCATTTTTCAGCTTCATCAACAATATAATATATGTTACGAATAAGAGGAAAAGAGCCGACATCAGCCAAAAGGCTAATAATACAGCTTGAAAAAAATATAAAAGAAAAGAAAAAAAAGACATGCACTAAAATTCTCACACACTATAATATATAATCGCAGAATAAGTCTCTTTCTCTCTTCTTCTCACCACCTCCACAAGCAATTTACACAATTCAAAAGCAACGAGTCCGCGATAACACGCCAGCCGAGGATAAAATCCACGAGATCCCCGGTTTATCGGCGGGATCTGCCGCGAAATTATAGCAGAGAATGGAGTCGTCGCCGCCGCCGCCGTCGTAGCAGCAGCAACAGCAGCTCGGTAAGACGGCACTCGACGACTCCATTCGAAATTCAGAACGACCTCGTCGTCGTCGTCGTCGTCGCGCGGCTTATCTCTGCCGGACGTGCTTGTGCGCTGCCGCGGCGTCCGCTTATCGATAAGTCTCCCACACGTCCTCTTCCCCCCGCTGGACTTGCCCCAGCCTCCGAGAAATATATCGTCGAACCAGTTAAAGCAAGCCACGCCTTCTTCCACGGCACCACTGCTTCTCCTCCTCCTCCTTCACCTTTTCCGCGCACACCTTACGCCTCCAGTTATATATTTATTAGCGATGATTGCCTGGTGGCTCGTCGCCCTGTACTTCATGCGACACCAGCGTGTGAACATCTGCAGTGATTAATTTGAATAAATAACATATTTTTTTCATATATATTTATATATATATATATATATATATATATATATATATATATATATATTTGCAATCGGAAAAGTTGTACTTTTTATTAAAATGGATTATCTATATATCTCACCAGCTCCTCTTATTGAAACGTTATAATGAATTGTAATTCGTACACTATAGCACTCGTGCTGTTCTATATATATTTATCGGACTAATCAATGTTGCTGCAGCATAATTATGCCAAACGATTTTTATCCGATCTTTACTTTCAAGTTATTCGGCCCATCTTCCATGGATGATAATATTGCATTTTGTTAATTATCAATTACGCTCTTTCCCGCGTAGCTGGTGAATTTCTTATTCGAAGGACCGGTTATTTATGCACGTGCACATCGTGCGATCTTTTTCTGCAGCCTTTTCGTTCTCTTCGCGATATCGAGTTGTTAGCCTGAAAAATCAATCCTATAGTCATCATCATCATCATCATTAATGCTCTTTCGAAGCCTACACTACAGATAAAATATTATAAGTTTGTGTCCATCAGGGAATGCGTTCGATCAATTTTATCATCTCTCTTCCCTTGGCGTCCCTAATTGTCTCCGTCCATGCCCCGTCACTTTATAAATTTCCACAGCCGCGGAGACGAGTTTCGAGGAGGAAGCTTGTTGTTAACCTCGTCGCGACAAGTTAAGTTGTCGGAAGGAAAGAGATGAATGTAGAGACTAAATATGCATCGGTTCGGTTGTGCTCAATTTAATTGTGAATAAGCTAACTCATCATATATTATAATACATTTTCGCATCAAATAAGAAACAAGATGCAGCAAAAAAAATTATGAGAGATCACATACATGTGCATTGGCACTCGCGTTAACGCGCGCGCGCAAGCACTACTAGACTAGGCCATACGATCAAAATTGCTTCCGTGAAATCGTTATTACACGTCTTGATGGCAAAATTTTTGTAAAATACAAAGTAATTAAGCTGACAATTATTTATTGGGTGCAAGAGCTATTATGAGAGCAAGCAATTGATAACGCTTGAAGCGCATGTACAGACTAAAGAAACGACGAGATGCACGTAATCCATCTGATTTAAAATCAAAAGGTAAGCGCGAGAAAAATAAAAGGCTAGCTAGATAGCTATAGGTTTATAGATTGTGGTGAGACGCAGAAAGCAGTGCGTGATTGAGTAAGAGAGGGAGAGAGTGTGTGTGTGTGTGTGTGTGTGTGTGTGTGTGTGTGTGTGTGTGTGTGTGTGTGTGTGTGTGTGTGTGTTGCTACCAGCTCGTATTTGTAAAATGGGTCAAGGGGCGCCCAGGGCGTAGTCGCTTCTTCGGCCGCTCCATCAGCTGCGTCTACAGCCGATATAATCGATCGAACCGTAAGACACCCAACAGAGCCTATACCTCACTCCTATATCCTCCCTTCTTCTGATCCCTCGACTCCTCTGCTCTGCTGGTATATGAGGTACAACGTGTATAGATATACACATAATAATATTAGATGCCTCCCGTAAGAAACGAGAGAAAATGAAGAGTCCAAAAAGACGATGAGCAGTAGGCCAACATCGAAAAAAGCAAAAGGAGAATCGCGTCGTGCGCAATGCACCGATGCCGACAAGTCGCGAATCAGTCCGTGGTAATTAGAGGGAGGAAATCGACGAGACAACGTACATGCACGGCTGGCCTTATTCAGCGATTGCCATACACGCGCGCACACACACACACTTGGCTTACTTCTTCTTCTTCTTCTTCTTCTACTTCTTCTTCTGTACCAATTCGCCTCATCCACCTATTTTGTATAGATATACAGGATGCCTGCGCGTAGGACGGCTGGTTCGATTTGCTAATTAGGCTCGCTGTACGGCTAATTATTCCGTACGACCAGCTCGCGCGTATATACGGACAAGCGGGCAAACAACAACCAAGTCTAT
>JAPYZE010007173.1:0-19359 GCA_030522805.1 Leptomastidea abnormis
TTGAAATATCGATAGGATTGTTTTTATGAATAATAAATTTAATATTTAACAAAAATGATATATTTTTAAATTTTTATTATTAGTTCTTATCCGTTTTTATTAATAAAGTCTGTATACAGTGAATAATTGTATAGCTGAAAGAAGAAATTGAAGCTTAAATTATACTTCAAGTAATCTATAAATCGATGTAATGATTTCTGATTATTCGTAAAAAAATAAGTTATATATTTATTGCTCATGGTTAGTCTTAATTTTTTGTACTTCTCAGTATTGAAATATGGTATTGACGTGTAAATTAATATTTAAAATGTACCAATTTATTTTTAAGTGCCATTTAAAAATATAAAATCGTTGTCAAGCAAAATTATTGATTTTTATGTGAAAAGTTTTTCTTTTAAAAAATGTATGTTGAACTGACTTTTGTTCAATAAAATAAAAATATTGAAAATTTTACATGAAATTATTAATAAAATTATTAATTAAGCTCTTGTTAACTAATTTATAAAAACACAATTCAATTAAAAGCAAATTCTTCATCATCTGCATATACTCATTTATACTTTTTGCAAAATTAAAAATTCACAATAACACATAGGTTTATCCTTGTCTCACCAATACTAATTTCAAATATGACAACAAAAGCTCTCGAGGGAAACAATCATACTTACAAATATACAACATCGATCTCTTAAGTAAATTAGTACTTTCGACCTTCTAAATAATTTTCTTTTTTTTTTTTTGTATTACCTCAAATCATTTAAATTTCAAGGATCCAAATACACGATTGATTAAAAAAAAATCAATCTTTAAACTTCGGCATTCTTACAGCTAAAATAATTTACTTTATGTTTCCTCGTAAATTTTTACTAGCATTAAAAAGAAATATGAGATTTGTATGCACAATATTTTCTTTTCTTTATTTTAAAGGGATACTGCCGGACAAGAGAGATTCCGTACTTTAACGACCGCATATTATCGTGGAGCTATGGGAATTCTACTAATGTACGACGTTACGAGCCTTGAGAGTTTCAATCATCTTTCTTACTGGCTTCGTAACATACAAGAGGTACCTGTACGCTATAACATTCAATTTTACAAAAAATATTACTTCTTTTTCTCTTTTTCAATTTTACATATTTCAATTTTACACAGTAAAATTTTTAATATTCACAAAAACACAAAAAAAAAAAATAAATAAAAATAAAAAACAAAAGTAATAAAGACTCTTTTACAAAACTTACATCTTTATATGTTTCCTTTAAAAATTCAAGAACGCATCGCCTGACGTAGTCAAAGTACTGGCAGCAAATAAATGTGACGCTACAACGCAACGAGCCGTCGAAGCCGAAAGGGGTGAAAAAATAGCTGAAAATTTCGACATGCCTTTCTTTGAAGTCTCGTGCAAAGAGAACATCAACATCGAAGATGCCTTTTTAACTCTTGCACGGAGAATAAGAGAACAACGAGGACGACGCGTAATAATAATACTATATTTATATACATACATTTAATAAAAAAAATTGTAATTTGGAAAATTATAAAAAAATTTATATTAATTAAATTATTGTATTTATGTATTCAAAACGTATAATTATGATACATGTTAAGAAAATATACGCAATCTCATCTAATTTTTTTTTCTCATTTACAGGCAAGCTTATTCGATGCCTCGGAAAAAGAAGGCGAGAACAGTATAATCAAGGCTCTCTCACCTTCACAACAAGGCGATGCGTGGAAATGCTCCTGTTAGTCGATATACATATATAATTGCGTGTATAGATGATATATTGTTCACGTTTAGAAAAATCTCTCTGGATAAAGTCTGAATCGTTATACATATAAACACGTATAAATCTATACATATATAAATGTCGAGTAATCGATCTTTAAGTCTAAAAATGAAAAAAAAATGAGTTTGATTTGACTACAAAGAAGTCATTTTTTACTCTCGTACTAACTTTGCGGTTGTAGTTAACATCATTTTTAATCAGATCGCAAAAAAATATTGTGTTTTCGCTCATTTTCGTAAGCACATTGAGCGAACACTGATTTTTTTACCTTTTAACTATACTATTACAACGAGTAATAACGTTGAATCGTGAAAAGCGTATTTGTTGTTCATAAAATAATAAAAAAAATATCGAATTTAAAAGGAGCGTTATATTTTTTATTTTCGCGAAAGCTCGGCCAAATTTTATGAGCTACGGTATTTTTTTTTATTGCACTTTTATCAAGTCGCGATGAATATTCTAGATCGTCATTTTTATCGACTTTTATAAAAAAAATTAACTGTGCGAAATTGAATCATATACATTAAATTAATGCTTACAAAAATAAAAAAAAAAATCGAAAGACTGATCGTTTGAAATGTTTGTAAACTTGAATTTTGAATTGCTTGATCTGTCGATAAATTAAATTGTGTTTGAAAATGTGGATTGGTATAGCGAATAAAAAAAAAAGATTGCGAGATATTTCAAGAAAAAATTATGTAAAAATGCTGCCTGTAAGTAAGATGTATTGTCAAAAGGCCTAGATGATAAATTATGTGTTATTAGTTCAAGCGCATATATATCGATGTGTACATCGTAAAAAAAAAACTATAATATACAAATAGAAACGAAGTAACAAAAAAAAACATGAAAAGAAAAAAATATGATAATTAATTAATTGTTAAGCATCAAGCGCATTGTGATGACCGTCTAATAAACGCGACATCTCGTAATCGAGGACCACTTTGTCCCCTTTTCTTGTACGTATGAATATTTGAAATTGTCCGCTTTGTATCTGTCTGTATGTCTGTTTGAAAAAAAAAAAAATAATAATAATTATGTGTGGATGTGAGCGAATGCGTTCAAGCGGGCGAGCTTAGTTTAACGCCGAAGCCCAACTTAACGTCGTTAATAAAATAATAACACAATAAACGATCGACGAGCGAGAAACACTCAGCCTTTATCGTGCCTACTGAACGCAGGATATTATATAATTTAATGAGGGATGGATGGTAGAAGCGCACAAATTACGGTTTGGCTTACATTGAAAATCATCAGATCATCCTCGCAGCAAAAGCAAGAGGAGACAATAAATCCGACTAGTTTCGATACACTGCCACCTGCAAGCCCAAAAACGTAATCTGTAACGATAACTTTGCTACTCAGAGACGAAAACGGTATGCTGGACATACTGTACGCACAAGATTGATCAACTTGTCAAATTCACTAATTGATGGCGGGCCTTTGTAAAAGTGAATTACTGTACGCACAAGATTGATCAACTTGTCAAATTCACTAATTGATGGCGGGCCTTTGTAAAAGTGAATTAACGTATTTGAGTGCAAAGAACAATTATATAAAACTGCGTACTCCACTCTTTCCTCCACAATCCTTGTTTTTATGAGAGTCTCTCTATTGTGCAAGATTAGTACGAAGTGTCGCGTACCACTGATAATCTATGCATCTTTTCTCTCACTCCCGACCCTCAACTCTCCTACTCTCTGACTTGATAGTTATGTAGACGTGATCTCACGGATAATCTAGTTCTCTATGCCGTTTTCCAAAAAGCGGTTGATTTTAGTATCACATGGATAATAATGGCTAGATGAACATTAATCGAAATATTAATACTACTCGTTAGTTTGAACATTTTGTAGGGCAATTGTAATTTATTTTCTTTTACTTCCACTGGTATAAAAATAATAAATATACTTGCATGATTATTTATTCTATAAATATTGAAACTTTGATTCTTCTTTTTTGATTTTAGTTTTTCTTTCTAATTTTGGAGCTACAGCGCATCTGATGTCACTACTAGATGGCCTTTTTGCAGATTTTTGAGTCTCTGGAGATGTTTTTGATTGCTGGGTATTAAA
This sequence comes from Leptomastidea abnormis, assembly GCA_030522805.1. Classification (NCBI taxonomy): domain Eukaryota; kingdom Metazoa; phylum Arthropoda; class Insecta; order Hymenoptera; family Encyrtidae; genus Leptomastidea; species Leptomastidea abnormis. Next base: position 3,866 of record JAPYZE010007173.1, read on the forward strand.
TTGTGATTCTGATTCTGCATATTCAGATTCTTGTTTTATGGTATCATTATTTGGTTGTAAATATTTTAAAGATTCATAAAAATTTAAAGCTTTTAAAAATATATCCAATTTATTTACAGGATATGTGTTTTTTAATTTTGATTCAAATACTTTTTCTGTAAATGGTTCTGTTATTAGACTTTCTGAAAAGAGGAAAAAGTAATTAAATATTTTATTTATTAAAACTAAACATATAAAAAATAAACTTACTTCTCAACAATTCTACACCTTGAGCTTTGTATTCATCAATTTCTTGATCTTTTTTATTTACAATTTCTAATAAATAATTGTACCGATGAAAAAGTTCAGCAAATGAAAAATACAAATTGGCTGTGAAATTCCTGTGAAAATTCTCTGAATTGCTGTTTGTCAAATTAATACTGTATGAAAATTTTCCATCTTCAATTTTATATTCTAAATTAATACAGTTCACTGTACACGACACACTATATTTTGGAATATTGCTAAATACTTCACTAATAATTTCTTCATAGTTAGTGTCAACTAACAATGGATTGTAATCCTAAAAAAGTATAATTTATCATAAAAAACATAATAGTACATTATGAAAAATTTTCTATTGCATAGAAAATAATTATCAATAACTATTTATTTTTAAATCAAAATATATAAAACCATTAAAATTACCTCGCACTTTTGTAAAACCTCTTCTTTAGATAATTTCTCTTCATAATAATCAACAAGATCTGTTAAAAGTATGTGCCATGCACCACTTGTATTCTGCACGCCAATAAGATACCTTTTTTCATTTATAATGATGTCTTTATATTTAAAATTATTTATCAAATTATTTTTATAACCAGATTCACTCATTGTAACTTTGTTTATGTATATATATTTTTAAATAACTGTAAACTTTAGATAAGTATAACCTCAAGAGGATATACAAATTATTTAGTGTGTTCAAATTCTTGCAAATTCAAAACCTTTTTAAGTTTTACAATATCATTTTATCACATTTAAAAATCGTATGACTATTTAATTTTTGTGTATAATCAACTTTTCAACTTTTACATTCTTTCTTAATTCTTACAGGTGATAATGATAACGCGGTTTTGAAAACAAGTGCCGACTTGTTTGACAGATCAGCTGTTTATTGAAAGCGTCAGTTTAGTGCTCTATCGTCGATAAGTAAGTATTCTTCCTCATATACTTTTTAAATTTTAAATGTCTTGATGCAATTATCTTATAATAAGTAACGCACTGCTTTGTATACTTGTGATGTGACAAGAGAAGGAAAGGCAAAATAAATAATGAAATTTATCATAAAATTATAATTTTTACAACTTTTTAAAAATGTAATTATAAAAATTTTTATTACTTTATTTTTACATTATTTAAAATATGACTACTGTACTTATACTATTCTAATTATTTATATTATTCTTTAAATAACATAATAAAGAAATACATAGATGTTTTAACATGATTATTAATATAAAATTTATTAAAATTTTAACTGATAGATTAAAATTGACATAAAAATATCACAAACATTCTACAATGTATGTGTATTTAAAAGCTTTTTGTTTTAACTTATTATTAAGAAAAAAAAAATTTATAGAAATTATTTATATAAATATTATAAATGAGAAAAAATAAACTACATTTTAAATTAGAAATAAATTGAAATTTTTAAGTAATTGCAACATTATGGTGCTACTATATCATTGATACATATTTTGTATGTTTTATCGTGATGTTAAAAAACAAAAATATAATCTATAAATGTGCACACAATTACTTATATAAAAAAAATTACACATTTTCATAAATTATTGTTGAACAACATATGTGCTAATAACAATTTTTATATAAAATTTAAATTATAAGTATTTCTCAACATTTTTTTTGTAAAAATTGACTGAATTTCACAATGTTTTACTTATAAATTTTTTATAATTTAAATCTAAAATTACATATCATAACACTAATAAGTGTTAGATATATTTTAAAATATAAAATCTTTTTTAATAAATAATAATAATATTAATAAAAAATAGAAATAGTAACAGGTACTTAATATAAATATTCATACCCATAAACACTTAACGTTCACCACTAATTTTCAAATATGACGACAAAGAAGACGAAGTCGTCAAATTTTCACCGGATCATTATGGCAAGCAGTCTCTTTGTAAACCAATAGATGTAGAAGAAGAAGAAGAAGAAGAAGAGGAAGAAGTCTTCTTTTTTTTAGAAGAAGTCGTCGAACATGAACATGAACGAGAACACGACGATGAGCTAGAGCTCGAAGGACTATTGGATCTCGTAGATTTTTCCGAGCCAGCTCGAGATTTATTAGAGTCCTCCGACTCACTAGATAAATTAAGCGTCGGAAACATTGAAGGAGAAAACTTACGTTTCCTCGCATCTCGCTTCCTGTTGACCGGAACTACTGGCACCGGCTCTTCCTTATCATCGCTGGTAAAGCTAAGCCTGGAGCTTGTAAACCTGTCATCAAATTTTATCTCCTCATAGCTGTCTTCGGAGTTGTAGTTGTAAGTCCGCACACCGTTCATTTCACATATAATCGGCTGTTTACGTCGTTGAATAGTCTTCTGCTCGAGTGCTCGGATTACAGGACGACTTGGTCGGTTTGAAGCTTGTTGATAAATATCCTTACTGTAGCAGTCTGCACTGGCGAGTGATTTTAAACGAGGAACATCGTAGCTACAGTTGGTGGTATCGTAAATATCATCGCGGTCGAGTGATATCACCGATGCTGGATCTTCTTGGATCTCGACATTTAAGTAATCAGCTATGTTTACATCCTCGCTTTCTTTACACGTCTCATCGGAGCTAGAGCTTGAATCTTCCCTTTCGATGCTAGTTTCGGAGTCGCTTGTTTCTTCTTCTGATTTACTTTTATTTTTAATGACCGATGAAGATGAGTGATTTTTACGAGGTGAAGAATCAAATAGGCGACGTTGGAAATCTTCTATTGTATCGTTTGCCTCTCTGTACATTTTCCATAAAGTCTCAACATCTTGTTGGTTAACACTACTTGTGTCTTCTTTTAAATTGTTGTTGCTTGAGATTTTGTAGATCTTATTTGCTACTTTTAAAGACCTTCTTTTTCTTTGCTTTGGTGCTGATATGGCAAAACCGTCAATAGATGTGTAATCATTATTTATATCAAATTTTGAATTTGCATCCTGTGGAGAAATAGAGATTTGTTATTTTATAATTTTGATTCTTTAAGATACTTATATATAATTTTTTTTAATAATTTCAAATTTTTTATTAGTTTAAGATTAATTTATTAGTACTTACGCAGTGTACATAAGTTGAATAAATACCGCCAAATGAAACACATCGATTCATCATAACGGAGCAGGTTTTGCAAATGTTCTTAAAAATCGATCGACAATCGGATTTTTCAAATAAAGGAGAACCAAAACTGAAACATTTAACACATACATATAATTTTATAATATAAATATTTTTGTTGCACTTTAATCAATAACAAAAAAACAACAACAACAACAATATTCCAAAACTCACCTCAACATTTTGAATAATTAAATATAAAAACAAATCACAAAAAATCTCTCTTATAACACTCAAGCCACTCAAGCACCTAAAACGAACTTTACTGGACAAGCGCTTTGTTCTTACTGGCGTGACAGCTCTTTCGAGTTTTAACGTGAAACTGAAAAAGTCCATCACCTTGCATATAGGCGTAAGGGTGTGAGAGAGTGGTGAGATACATACCTATATATCTGTATTGTATATACATACATATAGGTATATAGGTGGATATACTGGAGGGTAACTCGCGCCGACCTTGATGTTGACTTCCAAATAAAAACTAGTGCACGCATTTTGTAAACACAAGTTTCGGAGCTGCTGCTTGCTGCACACGCATCTTACTTATATTCGTCTCTATAAGTCTATACAAGCATATACCTATACCTTATAATATTTTATTTGTATTATCGCCTGCGAGTAGCTTTTACTAATGACTTAAAAAATTAATCACATTTTTATTATTTATTAATTACATTTGAATAATTTTTGTTATAATTTATTATTAATGATTATTGTATAAATATATATTTGAGTGTGTACAATACAAATATTATTGTCACACTTTTTAAAATTACAATTTTAAATTCATTTTCTGTTAAAAAAAAGAAAAAAAAATTATCAACAGATATCAAAATTTAAAAACATCAAAAATTCAATAATTAAAATAATCTATAGCTTCAATCTTTACAACAATGTAATTATATTTTAATCAATTATCAAATAAATCCAATTTATAGAAAAAAAAAAAAAAAAACGACAAAAGCAATATAATAAGTATAGATTCACGGTCAATAATAAAGACGTTCACTTCCACACGGGAGAAAAAAAGAAAGATATAGGATATAGAAAAGCTCCGAACAACGGGGGATTGTGATTGCGTTATAGTCTTCTATATACATGTTCAGTTATACATATAGATATATGTATATTTTGTATATAGGTACCTGCAGCTATCAGGGCGAAAGTGAGCGCGTTCTCCAACAGTCCAACGTAGCATGACAAGAATATATACCTACCTATAGGTATAACAGGTATATAAGTGTGTAAGTAAGAAAGGAGATAGCGTACAATATTCCACATCGACAGCGTATAGGTATCCATCTCTTTCTTATTCTTTCTCCTGCTCTTTTACACTCACTTACTCAACGCGATCTCTTTCTCCTCCTCCTCCTCCTCATTCTTCAACGTATAAGTACATACACAGGTCGGCGCCGTCGTCTACGGTGGTGAGTACTGAGTAGGCAGGGGCAACAACGGGTCCGTCCGCGTACTCCTTCCTGGTGCGGCAGCGGCGGCGAAGTTCGACTTACCGAGAACTCACGACTGTAAAGTATAAGACCTCTAAAGATGGCGCTCGCTCGGCAAAAAGGAGCAGGTTGAGCGAGAAAGGCAGTCACGATCGGTCCGTCGAGGTGTTTAGGTGTGTGTATTATATATAGGTACGGTACGATCTTAACAATCTTCGTTTGTAGCTAATTCCATTTAGAAAAAGATAGAGACATACACATCACCTGGAGCAGCTCTTCTTCTTGGTGTATTACAACGAATAATCGGAAATCTACGTAAATAGTGATTTGATAGTTAGTAGCAAAAATTGTATTGCTACTATGAGATAAAAAAAAATAACGATGCCGCCTAGAAATCATCGTTAAAAAACACACGGCGTTCTTGATCGTTCGTGTCACCTGTGTGAGTGTAGGTAGTGCGCCGCACACCACCGTTGCTAAAAAAAAAAGAGCTTTCCAATTTCACCGCTCTCTCGCTCGGGTGTTCTCTGTGTGTTCCCCCCTTCTTTCCCCTGATTCGGTTTTTTGAGGCTCCTCTTCGCCTGGGCGGCCTAGTTCGCCCCTTGAGGGGCTTGAAAACATGAAGCGCGGCTGTTTATTAAGTGACTCCTAGTGCGCGAGTGTGTGTATATCGAGTTGATAAGTATTAAAGACAGAAGGGACAGATAACGTAAAAATAAAGTGTAGATATAGGAATAAAAAAAAGAGAGAGAGAGAGAGAGAGAGAAAGAAAGGCCCTCCAAGTGTGTCGTAGAGACAGATGCGCGGTACGGCCGACGATCGTTTGCGGAGGATCGGCAAAGTGTGCCGACGAGTAGTGTACACTACCAGGTCGTTCCGCCGCCTACAACTACTACTATTTACTACAACAACTACTGTAACGACTTTTTAGCTATTGCGATCTCAACAGCAATAATAGCAATAGCAGCAACAAGTTGACGAGAGAGTCTCGGCTGCCAGGCTGCTGCCGCGACTCGGAAATGGCTATCCTCTTAGTTATAGCTTTCGCAATAGCGACTTTCTTTCTCAGAGCTACAGGTATGTTTTTGTGGTATTATATATCTATATATGTACTTTGGACTTTTTTTTTCTTTCTCTTTTTTTTTTGAGAGAAAGATTTAATTTGGCGAGAGTTTTATTTGAGATAGAGTATGTTGATGATAGAATGATTGGATTTTTTGGATTTGTTGATTGAGAGAGAACAATTAATAATGATAGTAATAAAAAATAAAAATGTTAAAAATGGTTGCGAAGAGAGGGTAATTGGAATATTGTGTGATGCAAGTTTTGTGATCGTTTAAATCTCCAGAGTTGATGTTGCTTATGTATATTTTAGTGGAGAGTTGATCGTTTTAGCTCTGTTAAGGTATATATGTAAATGAAAAGGGGGAGAGGATGTAAAACGATTTTTGCAATATATTTTGGTTTACGCATAGGAAAGTGGTATAAGTGTTGCGGCTGATGAGGTTTTAAACTTTCTTTCCTTTTTATTTTTTTTTTTTTCGACAATTTTAAAATTATTATTTGAATGAAGAAAGTTGGAAGGTATATGAAGCTGTATGTTTTTATTTTTTAATGTTTCGTTTAAAAAAAAAAAATTATATCGTAAAATTGTGTATTGTCGTAAATGGAAGAATTTCATAATGTTAGAGCAATATTTAACGGTTAATTGGAAAATTTATGCTTCGATATATATTATATTCGCGAAGATATGAAGAGAAAGAAAAAAATAGAGCTCTAAACAAGCTTGCTCCTTTTCGATGCATACTTTGATAACTCAGGCAGATAACACGTATAATAAATTATATTTTATTACTAATAATCTGAGTTCGATTATTTTTCTTTTATTCTAATGATACCGATTTTTCTAAACTTATAATTATTTGAGATACATACCTAAATTATGAAAGTAGATTACAAAAAATTAATAAAATGTTAATGTATTTCATTGCATTTAACAAATAACATGATGCGCGCTTTTTCATCAAACGCATTCTTACTCGAAAGTTCTGCATATTTATATATATCGAAATACCAATCTAATTGCTAATTTCTACTCAAGTTGACTTGATAAATTTATGTTTTACTGATGATGGATCACTAAATATAAATTTTTTAGTACCGATTATAAACAATAGTAGTATAACGAAAAAGCACCAGAATATATTTTGTTTTAAAATAATGTCTGCATATCACGAAAAAAAAAATTTCTCTTATAGCCACAATGTGTGATGTCACTGCGTAGTTACGTTTATAGAATTGTAGTATTATTAGTATGCCAAGATAACTGTTGTTTTTTACAATGTTTGATTTTTCATGAATACAATAGATTTAGAAAACTTTTATAAAATTTAAATCATGCACCGTTACATTTTTTCATTAATTTTTTATTGGCGTGTGTAAAAAAAATAGAATTCTTAGCTTCTTTGCCAATAAAAATAATTTAAAAAATGAAATATTGATATGCCTATATTGAATTTCATTTTGAATAATCAAGTCAAAATTTATAATCAATTTGAAAGTTTGTTTAAATACCTATAAGACTTATAATAAAGATTAATTTATACTATGCTTGCAACTGTAAATATAAAATTATTTTTCAACTGGTGATTAGTTCAAAATTCAATAGTCCAAAATAGTACACTTTAACACAAGTATGTAAAAAATGATTTACGATGAATATGAGGTTTTTTCACTTGTGAACGAAACTAAAATGATTGATTACACTTGTCGAGAATAATTTTTTTTTTACAAATCACAAGCTCAAAACGTTATTATATGCACATAAGTATGCTTATAGCGTAAATATTCAAAACTGCATTTTATCCATTTTGTTCAGAAATAAATTTGATTTTAACATAATTTATTTAGGAAAAAAAATTATTATAAATTCCTATCAGTTACAAAAAAAAGTCATTTCGAAATCAGAACGATCTTTACAATGAATTTTTTCAAAAACTATACAACTATTGTCTATCAATTATAAATTTATATACCAATCAGAATTTCAAAATTATTTAAACCTCTATGGTACCAAACCACCATAAAAGCTTACTAACCCCACAATAACATTTCAATCGTACTAATACCATGTATACTACGCTTCCTACTTTAATTTCTTAGTAAATGAAACAATTCCATCAATCCCATCTGTAACATCCTAGCACACACATCACCCAGACATCTCGACTCCATTCTCATCCTAATACCTTACATAGGTAGAGTAGGGGGGAGGATGTCATATAAAAGATCGTCGTCGTCGTGCGAAAACCCTAACAGCGACTAGACATCGTCCGTCACGACTGCTGCAAGCCTGTCTCTCACCTATCACTATGACAGAGAGAGCGTATAGTATACGGAAACCGGGTCAGCAGACAGCGCGCAAGAAAAGCGCGCTCTTGGTATACCTCCTGCGAGTAGTAGTAGTACGTACCCGTTCTCTCTTCACCACCAGGGAAATATAGGCATCAAGAGGAGGAAGGGGGGCAGGGAGACGAACACCAGAGCGGACGTCTGGATGAGAAAACCCATACCATACCTATATGTATATACTAGAGGCCAGGAGGCCGGTGTGTGTGTATATTTTACTTGCCCGATGGATTGTATACATACAATGTTTTATAGAGAGAGCGGGTCATAGAGAGAAAAAGGGGCAATTACCGGAGGGCTAACGGTGCGGCATCGGCCTGTGGCAGCACACCAGCAGCAACTCTCTTTGATTGTGTCCGCGCCTCTGGCTATACGTATATATTATACGTATATATTATACCTATATATATACTTACCTGTGGAGAACTTTCTCGCGACATTATTATCTCTTGGTTTGTAGAGAATAAAGTGGTTTTAGATTGTTTTGCTTATATTGAGTGGTTATATTATCTATGATGTTGGTGGTGATGCTGGGAGTTATTGGGTGAATAATTGCTTATAAAGGGGTGTTGATTTATAATAAGGGAAGATTTTGGTAAGCTGTAGTATTATATTATTGGATTTTTTGATAAGAAAAACGTTTTTACTTTAGACGGTTTATTATGATGACATGTCTTATGTATCTATAGTGTAGTAAAGCTTTTAGAATTTTGAAATCGAAATTTGGGTATATCGATGATCGTTTGGAAATGCTTATGTAATAATGGGAATTCTTTTGGATTAGTGGATGGCCACGTGTCAATGTATTATTTGTCCACGAGAATTTTTTTTTTTTTTTTATGACGTTGGCGTATTTAAATTAAATTGACGTTTCTTGGAAAGGATTAAAAAAAAAGTGAATTTATATATTATGCTTGTTGAGTATATTAAATAAATGTATATTCGAGAAAAGAAATACTTTTAATTTTTTTTTGTAATGCGATTGAAAGTATGCTTATGATAATCATTGCAACTTTTATAATCTGATAAAATTATTTGTATTTCGTAAAAATTTTTATTAAATTATTTTAAAAAAATAATTTTATCACATATTTATTACTTCATAAGTATCGAAATAGAAAATAAAACCTAAAATATATCAGCTAAAAATGATGAAAGAACAAATAAAACGTGCGACTGTAATATAAAATTGTCCTTTACTGTTATAAACAAACGTGCTATGCGAATATAAGTATAGGATATATATACTTAGATAGGTTTTTAGAAATACGAAGGTGCCACCCGCTTTTAAATGCTCATTGTGAAAAGCTGAACGTGCGAAAGTTTTGTCCTTATGATATATATTATAAGCTTAAACGTTTAACGCTCAATTGTGTAATCAGTTGAAGTTAAGCGATCTCAAGACTTACCTCAATTAACATATATTTATATTTTGACAAAAAAAAAAGACGTTATTACATATTAAATAATCTTATGTATAAAAAGTTTTATACATTTTAAAAGTTTAGTAAATCGTGTGAAATGTCATTGCATTTAACGCAAATATATAATATGAAACTTATTGCATATGTATAAAAATGTATTTACTATAAATTACTTGAATATATAAGTTGTATACAGTATAAATTAAACATTATCTTATAGTAAAAGTAGATACAACAAAAAAATTTTAAATTGTATATTTTATTTTTATTAAAACATCCACATACATATGTGTAGCAAATTTTAATCAGCTTCAAAAGAGAAAGGAAGCTTATATTATATAGAAAAAAAAATATTAAGATTATAATCATTTTAAAATATAAAGAAAAACAAGTGTTTATAATTGCATAGAAATATTTAGTTACCAAAAAATATATGATATACGTTAGATACTTTAAAAGCTGAAATAAATTCGTGGGCGTGATAACAACTTTTCAACTAATATATATTGAATGAATAAGAAAACTGGGTCTGGTAAAACCACTAATGTTGGCACATTTCTTAAACGTTTTTTACAAGAAAAAAAAAATTTTTAATTTATTGCACGTATTTAAAGAAAAACTTCGTATTTACAAATGTATCTAATTAACATTTTCACTATTGAAAATAAAACTGTTTTTTTTTTAAGTACATTGCGTTTATGTATTCTAATTAATGCTTTACAAAAAATTATATACTTTATTGTGGTAAAATTAATAAGATTAATTTAAAAACGGAAGTATATAGTCATATTCTCTCAGATAGTGATTGAAGCATCAGTCATTCCATAAACCCACACATCTTTCTTTTTAATTCTGATTCATTAAATAAACTTTTTTTTTTTTTAAAAACTAAACCAATATTAAAATTAAAAAAATTACCACTAAAAATACACCATATCCAAACATCCAGTAAAATCATCGTGTCAATTTCATCATCCAAACCTATAGTCTTACCTAAAAAAGCAAAGTCACTGTGGTCTTCACTACACATACCGTATATACCTTCTATACAAACCAGTAAGCCAAGAATTCGGTAGGCAGCATACAAATACATATTATAAAGAAGGGCCTGACTTGAAAAAAAAAAAAAAATCTCTATACCTATCTCTTTTTTTTTCTTCGACAGCGAATGCGTATGAAAGTGAAGAGACTACGGTCCAGTCCGTATATATTCTGAGATATATCTAGAGGCGCCGAGATATAAAGAATAATATAAAACGTGGAAGGAAGAAGGAGGGAATATTTAAAGAGGGCCTCTCCAAGCTTGTGTTATATATGTATGTATATATCTCTACATACATACATACATATATATAGTGGTATATACACTCATAAGGCCCCAAGTGAAAGTTCTCCTCGTCGTGAGCACAGCTCGCAGGATCGACTTGCTGCGGCTCGCTCCTCAAGAGAATATACGGTTGTACATATACTTACACATACAGTCAGAAAGATAACTCCACACATATACATACAATATACATACATGCATACATACACAAGCTTTCCTTCTCTTTCTTCTTGCCTCAACTCTATCTTGAGCAGCTCCGTCTTTAGAGCTGCGCCCGAGACGTTTTCTCTTTTCTCCATAGGTATATATACCCAAGCCCCCCCTTTGGTCTCCTCCACCTCCATCTCCACCTCCACTTGGTTTATTTGGGCCCACTCACTTTCTCGCTCCGGTTCCTCCTCGCACTCCTGTGTATATTTGTATAAGTGTATGTATATATGTATATATACAAAACGTCTTGCTTGGTGTATAATATAATACCGAGAGTCCGCTGACGTCACGGCCTTGAGGATATTATACACATATATATATATATATATATATATATATATATATATACACGCTATCTCGTGTGCGAATATAATTGAGAATCCATATGTTTTTACCCCCTACTACCCATCATACCTTCTCTGTTTCTTTCATATACATATCGTGATTGAGGCATATATAATATACTCTCTTCACGGATGTGCCCCACCTGTATATATGCCTTTCTGAAAATTATTGCAACAGAGCAGACTGTGATGGGTTTTTCCTTTGGATTTGTTTCTATACTCTACTGCAGTGTCGTTGACAGACTTTAATTTGGTTTTTAAGGTATATTATATGCGCAGTTTCTGCGTTGCAGTATATTATGTTATATTAGCCAGGACGATGATTGATTTCCTGGATGTAAAAGTGAAATTTTTGTGAATTTTCAGGTTTGGTCTGACTTATAGTTGTATTTATTATATAAGGACTTTCGAAAGTTTTGAAGTAAATTTTTTTTTTTTTATTTTAATGGTGGCTTGGAGATTTGAGATTGGATGGTTAATTTGAATATAGTTGATTTTAATATTGGAAAAAAATTGATGAGGATGATTGTGATAAGTTTAGGAACACGTGGAGAGTTTTTTTTTTGTGGGTCTTGAATCTTTTTATGTAAAGTTTCGTTCAATAACCTCGAGCTTTTTTCTTTTCTTTGAAAAGAAAGTTTCGCAATGGTATTATGAATAGTTTTTGTAAAGATAGAAAAATTTGAAATTTGACACGAGTGATTGAAAGTATTGAAGCTAAAATTTTGTTAATTATTTATTCATTTTGTTTGTCTCTATATTCATCATTATTCAGAAATATATAATTATTAATAGTTTAATAAATTTTTAATTGAAGTAAATGGTATGATTATAAATCATATTCATAAGGAAAAGATTATTTGAAAAAAAGTTTTTAGAAATTGAATTTAATAGTATGACTAGTAATAGAACATTTTAAACAAAATAACAAGTTTTAAATACAGAGTGATTCGAGATCAGGAATAGCTTAGACGAAAGAGTGTAGACTTGATAATTTGCAGGTCGTGGGTTCGATTCTGACATTCTGAACTCCTGAAACTTAGCTTGAAATACACTATCAAATGTCAAAAAAAGCTTTATAAAGTTGATTATAAAATTTCGTTGTAAAAAGCACGTGTGCATCCATCGTAACTTTTTTTTACCCGTAAATAAAAGTAATATAATTATCTATTATTTTTAAATGTAAAAAGAAAGTCCTATTTTTTTCACTATTATATATATATATGTTACTCGCAATCGTTGTTTTTCTTTTTATCCTCAGTATTATGTTTACGATTTTATTTTCTTCCGGCACTAACAAAAACTCCTTATTTTATTCTTTTAATATTTTTGAGTAGAGGCACTTTCAATCTGTTTCAACGTGCTTTCACTTATAAAAAGTAAAAGATAAAAAAGAAAAAAAAAAGAAATAAAAAAAATCCGGTTTCCAATTATTACTCGCTTCATCTACTTTTATATTTTTCTCTCACGTCAAATTAATGCAGGTGAAATATGATAGACATATCAGAAGGTTCAATAATGAATTATTTATGTATATGTGTGTATGTCTCCATAAAAAAAAAAATTATGCAAATGTGTGTAATATGTTATGCAACTATATCGTCTGCTTTAAAATGATAAAAAGAAAAGCCCGCTAAAAATTATTCTAAATCCATCCACAACATAACATAACTCTTTAAAAACTTACATCTTCATATATTTCAAAAAAACACCTGTAAATTAAACAAATCAATCATATCTCAATAAACGATTAACATCTCAATTCCTTTAAATTTTCAACCATTCGAAAATCATTTAAATAATCAAATTATACATATACTATACAAACGATTGCAAGAATCGTCTAAAGGTCAACCACTTTCTCTTTGATCACCCATATGTGCATAGACTCAACAAGTACCTAAACTTCTGCTGAATCGAAAACCATTTAGGAATACCCAATTCTTATAAAAAATTTCCATTTGCTTATTTTGAACGCAATTAATATTTAATAAGTGTCGTTAAATTATTTCCTATACGTGTTTGCGCTTGGACATGCGTGAAGTTCGAGTAACTGTATAGAAAGTTATAGCTTTACGAATTTGATGTGTAACTGTAATTTTTCGATTGAGCTTGTCCTTATAAATTAATAATATGAATATATATATATATATATATATATATATATATTTATATATAACTAAGGGAAATCATTATGATGATTGGTTGTTTTAACATTTGAACTTGTCAATTAAGATAATTAATTTAATTGGGATAAAAGTGTATGTACATATAATAGCTGAGTGATTTGATTTATAAGGATATATGTGATGTTTGGTTGAAAAATGATGAGGATTGATGAAAAATATATGACTGTGAAGAATTATTGATTTCGACTTATGAAATTACTGAGAAAATTGAATGGTTGACATGTGTGAGTGAAAAACCATTTTTTTATTGATTTGTAAATATATTATGTACCTCATGATAAATTTTATCATTAAAATGGAAAAAGACGTGAAGAAAAATTATTAATTATCAAATGTCACTTTTCATGTGTTACAAAATGTTCTTTTTTTATTATCTAAAAAAAAATTTTTATTCACGTTACAATAGATTAATTTTTTTATTTATTCTAAAACTATACCTAGTAAATCAAAAATTTTAATCTATAAAAATAAAAATTTTTACTTTTATTATACATATTAGCATTAAAAACAATCTTTTATTTTTTCTTATTTAACATACAAAACATAAAAGCCTATACCCACTCCATTCCAATATCAAAATTATTAAACGTTATCAAGTTAACATTGACAGTAGAACGTGTCCCTCCCCCCTCCGCCCCTTAAACAGCAGACAAGCAAGCCAACCGGTTTTTATTGCAATTCCAAACGAAAATTTATATCCATTCACTTTATATACAGTATGATATACCTATATACAATACAAATCGACACAATTTAAAAACGAATAAAAATCTAAATCTATCTCAAGACAAGAGAACAATTTATAAAAAGAAAAAAAAATTAAGAAAAAAAATAATTATGCCAAGTCCTATACCTACTATATACATAAATTGCAAGTCTTTCAAGATATCTTGAAATAAGAGAGATCTCTGCTGCTCTGAGAAAATGAAAAGTCGTCAAACACCTACATATACAAATTGAAAAGAAATATATATATACATATATTTTAGTTATACGGGATGCTGAAAGGGAGGAGAGACCTTTCATTATATCGCTAAGAAAGAGAGAAAGAAGCGAAATTGTTGTAATGGAGCAAATGAGAAAATGAACCAAGAATATAACGACGGCTTTGACGGTTCGCGAAAGACGAGAAATAAAAAAGACATTGGAAAAGAAAGAAAAAATAAAGAAGCACGTCCAGGAGTGTAGCCGTCAAATATCTATACCTATATATGATACTTCACGGGGCCTCTCTCAATGCTTATGGGCATAGCAGCTTTATACGGCCCGGTCGTCGTTCAGTCGCACTTTCAATGTCCCACTTTCTCTGGCAGGCGCACTTACTTACTTACTTACATACTTACTTTATACTTACTATATATATACAAAAGCAGCAGCAGAGAGGTTGGTCTTAAAGTTGCTTCTCCTCCTTATACTTATATCTCTTACACTCTACTCTCTCCCTCCTTTTCTATAACCACTGCAACGATAATTTTTTTTTTTTTTAACTTCCCTGGAGACTCGTTTTTTCTTTTTCTCTCTTGTGTGTATAGACCTATCGTGCATTTATAAAGAAGAGATGGGTATATATGTATACTCGCGGAAAAGCCGGAATAAAAAAAAAATGCGCGAATCTATCTACTCGCTAATATTGCTATTGCTGTTGTACATAGGGAACTGGCATGTGAAGGAGGAGGAGGAGGAGGCGGTTTCTCGAGTTGGTCACAGTCTAGTTGGCCACGACCGTATATACCAACTATATTCTGTATATA
>JAPYZE010007174.1:0-11866 GCA_030522805.1 Leptomastidea abnormis
GAGTTTCGTTTTTGTTTTTTTTTTTTTTTTTTTTTTTTTTTTTCATAAACTTCTTACATAAAAATGAAAGAAAGAATTTTCAAGCTACCCCCAGAATGGTAAGAGCCAGGTATAGAGCGAAAGAACACTTGCAGACAATCTCCCTAAATTTTTTTTTTTACTCTTGCAATGCTCAGTAAGGATTTTTAACTGTGTCCATTTTAATTCCCTTCTACTTTTGGTAGCATAATTTTATTTTTTTTTTATTCTTGTAGTAGCTCAAATGCCATCTGTACTTTTATGAAAATGAAGTTTTATTTACGCTCTGTTGATTTTTAGCTTTCTTTATTGTCTGACTATACTTGGTTATTTTGGACTTTATCTACTGAAACTACATTTTTTGAAGTAATTTTAATAACATTAAAATATGATTTAATATAGAGAGGTATTTTATTTAAGTTTTTAAACTGGAATGTATATTAAGAATATATATTCGTAAAATGTTCGTAAGTTAGTGAATATAAAAACTATGGCACTTTTTACACTATTATAATTATAAGTACCCTACTTTATTTTTTCTTTTTTAAAAATAGTAAAAAAAATTTTTTCTTTTTTATGACGTGTAAGGTGTAATAATAAAAAAAAATTTTTTCACAATTAAATATAGTTTATGTAAAACGTGAACAATTAAGAAAAGCAGTCATAAATTTTATAACTCACAAGGTGTTCTCTTCATACATTTTACACTTTTTTTTCTCTCCTTTTAATTTTTCTTTTTGCATAAAACAAAAAAGTACGAGATAAGCGAAATAGACCATAAACGAAGGTGGTAAAGGTATATAGATGAGAGAAAGCAACTTTAAGAGAAAAGAATCGTATAGAAAGAAGAAGAAGAAGGAGAAAGTAAGCTTAATCGAAAAAGTTTTTTTTTGCTACGATAGAATCGCATTTCGTAGTAAGAGGAGAGCACATAGCCATATCTCCGTGAGAATGACATGGTCGGACATTTATCCGAGTAGCAGACTAGGAATCGGATTTCTCTTCTCGCGTGTGTATACGTCACCTACGATTTGAAAAAGAATTTTTTTTTTTTCCATTGAGCTTTGTCGAATATTCTTCCCAATCTTCTTCTTCTTCTTCTTCTACTTTGGGGAGAGGTGGTGGTACGGATTTATCTTTCGATTTCCGGTGTCGAATCACACTTCTACTTTTTCGAGATACGATGTAGTTGGGTAAAGCTTAATTTATGAGCTGCGTCACGATATGCAATAAGTAAAACTTCGTTTTCTTTTTTTTTTGGTTTTATATGAGAAGGAACATGCTTGATTGATTTTTTGATGAAATTTAATACTATTCTATTACTCTATTATTTTACGTTATTCGTTGTAAAAAATATTTTGTATTAAAAAAAAAAAAATTAAACAATAAAATATAAATTAAAAATAAAACTAACATTAATATTAAACGATATCGATCATTTCATGAACAACATTGAAACATCAAATCAACTAAAGTTTTTTTTTTAAAATGTCTTACTCTCTCGCTTCGATAAGCAAAAATAAAACTGCACCAGTTTTCACACGCTTACAAAGAAATAAAGAAAGAAAGAAAGAAAGACAGAAGCTTTTTGGTGTTACTCACGGTTGAAAAGTTTTCGTCCACCTTTTACTGCTTACCCAAGCAATTCGTTTTTGTTTCAACTTCCTCGAGAAAAATCGTTCGATTGCCAAAGAGAGAGAAAACGAGAATCGAGAAAGAGAGACCACGAAAGCTCTTTCTCTATTACCCTTTGGCTACGAATACCGATAGTCAAGTATAGCACACACACACATACACCGATTGACTTCGGTGACTCGAGAGTTCGCGCGCAGTTAAATCGGAAAAGTTAAAAAGGGAGGGAAGGGAGAGAGATGAAGTGAAGAGAGTAGGAAGAGGAGGATGGAAAAGGTATCGAGTAGAAGAGCTGGAAAAAGGCGTCGACTACGACGAGTACGACGGGGAAATGAACGGTGCCGGAAGACGAGGCATGCCCTACGGCACTACCACCTCTCTCTCTCTCTTTCTTTTTTTTCTCTTTCGACAAAGATGTACATTCGGTGGGAAATCGAATCAGCGAGAAACGGTTTGAATGGTATAGAAGGGAGAGGTATACGTATACGGTTTTCACGAATGTTGAAGTACAAAGTTAATGGAAAAAAGTTTGGCGCTTGTGAGAATGGAAAAAAATTTTGGGTTATACGAAAAGTGTGGTTGGAGTGAGAAAGAAAAAAAAAAGAAAGGGAAAATTGTGGGAGGGTGGGTGGATGGGTGGAGAATGTACAATGGAAATAATGAAAGAATACGAGTTTTGAGGATTGAAAGGTGAGAAAAAAAAATGGGTTTGATGGTTTTTTGTAAATGAATAATGGAAAAGATGAGGTGAGAGGAAAAAAAAATGAGATTGTTAAGTTTGAACTAACGAATGTTTTTTTTTTTTTGTGGGTAAGATTCTGTTTCTCAGTTTGATTTTGTGATTTTATACATATAACTTTATAGGAAGAATTTAAATAGATAAAATTGAGAGTTTGGTGAGAAAAAAATTTTTAAATTAATAAAGTTTGATAAAAGTTTTTTGTATTGCGTATAAAGTGAGAATAAACTATTAAAAGTTTGAAAATATTGTGACTTTTGCATTTAATTTAATAAATACTGTAGAAATGAAAGTTATATTTGTTAAAAAGTTTAGTTAATGTTAAAATGATACAACGATAATGTATACTTGTTATTTTCAAACTACTTAAAAAATATATTTACAATCATAATGCATTTTTATAAAATACCTATATCCATAATCCATTCCCCCAAAAAATCTTCCCAAACAAAAACAAAAATGTAAAACACAAAACCTTTTTAATTTCCCGAAGAATTCCAACATACCAAAACTACATACCAAACACCAAGTTTACCACACAACATATATATAATACCCAAAAGCTGTTCTCACAACCATATACACACTCTCGCAAGCTCTTTTTGCTCTTGGAATACATTATCGCTTCTCAGCCATATATAGCAAACCCCGCATTGCATCGTAACTTTCCCTTCTCGACTTGGAGAAACTTTACGATCGGTCCGGTAGTAGTAAGGAAGCTTTTCCTTCTAAGAAAACCAGCCGTTGTAAGAAAGAAGAAAAAGCTCTGTTGTTTTTCTTTGCCGATATCTTTTAGAGGGTAGTGGTGGCGCACTTTAAAGAATGAAAAACGTTAAATCAAGAGATCTTGTGGCCTTGCGATATAGTTTTCGTTGGAGACTTGAGTGTTTGGAAAATGTCTGGTTTTTTGGGTGGGTTATTTGCAATGAGGTGGATATGTTTGTTGCTGTATCGTGTTGATATGTTGTGTTTTGAAGTTTAAGAGTTGATGTGTGATTTGAGCTTGCAAGTAGAGTGGAAAGGTATGTGGAAAATCGACGATGAAATGGTATAATATTTAAATAGCTATTTTTATTTATTGATAAGGATAGAAAATAACTAATATTTCAATCCAAAGTGTATTTATGATTCATTGGTTTTAGCTTACTATCTATAAGTAAGATTATTCGAGCAAAAAAAAGAAAAAGAAAAAAAACTTGGCGTATGCAAGTTAACTTTCATTCGTAATCCAGATAACCGAGAAGCAGCAGTAGCAAATAATCGGATTTTTTACTCCAGCTCGATTATTTCTAAGAAAAGAAAAAAATCCAGGACAAGAGATTATATAACATACGATTTTTCATTTTATCAATGCTAAGAAATTTCAAGTCGCGATTGTCAGGATGTCAGAAGTTTTTTTTTTAAAGTAGGAGGTATTAAAATACTGGATGAATACAAAGTTTTCCTTATTCTACGGTTTCTTTCTTTTTTTTTCTTCTTTTCATTATTCAAGAAGAGGAAAAGAGGAAACGAATATGAGATACATACATATATTATTTGAAGAAGGAGATCATCTCGAAGCTTTGTCGTTTTGACGGAATTGTAAAATCTGGAGAGAAGATCGCTTGAATGGATATGAAAAGAAGGAAGGGAGATATATTCTGCTTTAGTCGTCTGTTGTGAATATTTTTGGGATTATGTATTATTGACTTAAAAAAAAGAGGGATTGGAAAAATTCTGTTTTCTGGAAATAGTTTTACTTGAAAAAATTTATACTGATAATATTTTAGAGATAAAACTGATAAAAAAATGTTGAATTTTTTATTTAAGAAAAAAAAATTAATTTTATGGATACAAATTTGTTTTTTATGGTTACGATTATTTTACATGCGTTTTAATGTTTAAAGATTAGAAACTACGATTAAAGTTTATGTTATTTGAAAAAGAAAAAAAAAAGAAAAAGATATATTTTAACGACTTGTTTTTAGGATGTTTGTGTCTAGCGTTTTCTATTCGCTTTAGTCACAAATAATTTATCTAAAAATATGTTAAGTATAGCCAGTAAATTTAGTAAGGTATGTGACATCTAAGTAAAATATAACACATTTAAATCTACTTTACATAGATGAAAAATTTAAAAGAGAAAAGTTTTCAAAATTGTGATTTAATATTGTTCATTTGCGTTCGGGAATTTATTTTATTATTGATAAATTGTTTTTTTGAAAATAACCAAACTACATATCTTTTATATTTTTATTTCAAATTTGATGTTCTTCGTTACCTTGACAAAAAAAAATTTAGAATACAAGTCATTAAAAAAACTGAAAATTATGGCATTGATTTAATTAATTGTAAATTTTTAACCTTTTTGACACTTTGATAAGTGAATTTCAGGCTAAGGGATTAGGAGCTTCAGAATGATAAACGTTGGTAATCGAACCTACGACATGTAGATTACGAAACTTACGCATTACCAATTGAGCCAATCCAATACTCGCGTTTGTAATAATTTTTTTTTCTTATAAATAAAATTCAAACGAACTCAATCAACTATCAATTTAATTTCATGTTATTAATAAAAAAGACTTTAAATATCTCAAAATTAATTGTTTATAATTATTTTTAATTTCCATCCATTTTTAATTTTGTTTATTATTTTAAAATAATACCCTCTAAGTTAATATATAAATTTACTTTTTCTTTTAATTAATTAATTTTAAATAATATTGACAATTTGCTTAGCTAATTACAAAATTTTTAATTTTAATCAATTACCAATATTTTTCTAACATATTTAATTTAAACTTGTCACATAAAACACAAAAATATATTATAAATATTAAAGAAACAGAGAGTAAAAGAGTAAGAAAAGAATGAAGACAAGTGAAAGAAAAAAAAATAACCACAAAGAAAGAAAAAGGCATCTGGGCACACCACTACCCCTTTCCCCTTCATATCTACGTCCTTCTCTACCTTGGGTATAACATCGGTATGCGGCAGCGTCTCTAACTCCAGCCGCGAACTTATAACCACCTTTTCTCGTTTCCTGAAATATGACGCCAAATAGGCTCTGCTACCACTATCACCACCACCACCATAAGTTGGCTACCAACGTCGCGCGTTTCTCATACCGATGAGTAACGCGACGTGTATTTTACCTCGTGCTTATAAGAATACCTTTTTCTATACTTGAAAAACAATCTATATCCAACCTGTACACTTTTATTTTTATTTATGATCGAAGTTTCTTGGGCTGCATCATTTTTGTATGGAAATTGGAGACTTTTTTTCTACGTGATATTTGGATATTTATTGTTGAAATTCATAATATTATGGTTCAACTTTGGTAGCAAAATTTTTGGATATTAAACAAAATTTATTTTTTATTCTCAGTATTTGTGAGAACTTGATCAATACAAATTATCGAAAACTTTCGTAGGTCAAAAGATTAACGAGTTTTAAAGTACTTACTTTTTTTCTTCTTTTTTTTTTTAAAGCTAGCTTTATACTGCAGCGCTATTAATTATACAGAAGCTTAATAAGCTCAGGGGAGGTTTGTTGTAGTAGAGAAGACTAAAGCTCGAGAGGTCAAAGCTTGACGCGACAGAGTGCAGAGAGTAGCTCTATTCTCTTGTGAATGCATGAAAGCAGCTGGATATGTGTATGTGTGTGTGTGTCTGTGTGTGTGGGAGAGGCTTGGATAAACTTGCCAGGTGATTGATGAGTATGTGTGGCCAGGGTTCGAGGACCCGCATATAATATATTTCCGTATATACTGCGCATAGATAAATTAGGATAAATTTTTTTTTTTTTAACGATAAATTTTATTTGTTTTTTTTGTAATTTAGAATAATGCTTTTTTATAAAAATTTAAGATCTTAGAAAAATAAATATTAATTTTAAAATTAAAGTAAAGATCAAATAAGATAAATAAAATATGAAAAAAAAGAAATAAATTGAAAATAAACAAGGAAATTAAAGATAAGAAAAACTATCTAGAATTCGTATGAACTTATTCGCATAAAAATGTCGAGAGAAGCAGCTTAAAAAAGTCGTGACAGAGTTAGCAGAGTATAAGAGTTAGCACGACGTCAGGCTTGCAAAGTTTGAAAAAGCAAAAAAGAAAAAAAAAATGGATGAGAGAAAGTAGTTTGCGTTAACCCTATGCAAATTCAACTTTTGTACTTTCGCGTGAACTCCTCGTGGACGCAAGTTATATACTTTGTCGTCGTGTAAGGTTAGTATACTTGGAGTGACTGTGTTGTACTTGAAAAAAAAATTTTTTTTTCATTGAAAACTTTTTTTGGTATACTTGAGATTTTTTTTTTTTTTTTGATAAACATGTGTTAAAGGAAAGTTTTTGCTTAATTATTAAATTTGCAACGTAAAAGGTGATTTAGCTTGTTTTCGGAAAAGTTTTGAAGGAGATTGTTTGTAACTAGAGTATAAAAAAAGTTTAATGTTTGTTGTTACGTGAATAACGATTAGAGTTATTTTGATAAACAAATGTTGTTCAAATAAAATTGTAATTTTGAAATTATTTTATTATAAAATTAAATTTTTTATTTAATTAGCTAATATTGATTAAAATATAATTATTAAAAAAAAAATTTTAATTTAATTTCAACACAATAAAAAAGTATAGCAAAAAAAAAATAAATAAGAATACATAATAACAAGAAAAGAAGGGTTCTTTATTTTAAGAAAGCAATTTTTCTCAGTAATCCCTTTAATATAGCTATGGAAAAAATAACGTTGGATTTTAAAATAAATGTCAGAATACTGTCAAGTTTTCCTAAGACGATGTATTTTAAACGTGAAAATTGGATTTTTCACGCTACATTGACTACTGCGGAGGAAAGGTAAAAAGAGAATGAGGGTTTAGCGCTTTGCGCTTTACAAGATTGACATGGAAATGAAGTAAGAAAATATCGATATCGATCCCTTTCCTCTTCCTCCACCTCCTTACCCTCAAACGACTCGTCTATACGTTTTCCAATGGGGTGGTGGCATTAAAAAAGTTTTCGCTGCTGAAGGAACATTCGAGTAACCGGGCTAAAGCGCTTTAAAAGTAAGAAGTGGAATAAGAGAAACGCAAAACTCGATAGGAATACCAAAAGTTTCTCCTTCGGTCTTCTACCCTCCAATTCTTTTTTTTTTTTACTTGCTACCGCAAACCGCAGCCGCGTAGAACATCGAAGAGAAAAGTTAAGAGTATATTTTTTTTTTATTTTAAAAAAAGTCATTTAAATATTTTTTAATATTACTATGTTTCAATTTATTTGTAAAATCGTAAAAGTTGTTTAGTGCACGTGAATCATGAAAAATATTGTTTAATAACGCAGGTATTACGAGATCGGTAGATATTAATTAAAAATACTTTGTAATAATAATTTTAAAGTGAATTGGCAGTTTCAAAACTTTTTTATGAAACAATTATAATTTTACTATTTATAAATTATTTTTTAAATTCTTTATAGTTTCAATTAAATATTTTATTACGATTTTTTACGATTTAATAAATGTTTGTTTGCTAGATGAGAAAATTCGTTGGTAGAATTGTTATTAAAAACGAAGCTTTAAAAAAATTTTTAATTGACAGTATAAATTAAATTTTTAGTAATCATTACAAGCCTTTCATTAAAATGATATAACAAAAAATTCATATATCGGTCTAAATACTCAAACAAGCGGAAACCATATTTTACAAGTTATATACCCACATATACCCACAAGCAAATTAATAATCAGAAACAGTAAATCATCAACCAACAGCAGTAAATTTTACAAAAGTCAGTTTCTCAAACACACATACACAAAAAAATTTACAAATTTTCAAACTCGTCACCAAACAACCATCAAGAAAAACGAAAAAAAAAATTATATATATCCGCTAGAACAGATGACGCTGACAGCAAACACAGAAACTTGAATATAAGCAATATACACACAAGTATACAACACAGCAGTAAACCCGCTTATTAAATTGCATAATTCACACCACCTATTTTTTATCCAGTAACACATATGCATACACAAATACATACCAAAATTAAGTATTACATTTTTTCGATTAATTAATGTCGTTAAGGATACCCCAATTTAATAAACTAAAAAAAAAAAAAATTAATTGGTATAAGTCATGTTGCGACTAAGCAAAAGCGATTTTAATTAGATGTAACTTTCTTATACATGCTCTTCAGAAAAAAGATAAAGGAAGCTTAAAAGTGAGAAGACTCGGTAATAAAGAAAAGGGCTTATGTATCAGGTGTACACATATTGGTGTGGTAATGAGAAAAAGAATGATGAGACAGAGTATGTAATAAGAATATTTAATAGAAGAGTAAAAAAGTATTAAGTGGTATTTTATCATAGTGGTTTTGGTACGATGGTTTATTTGATATTGAGAAATTTTGAAAGGATGATTTTTTTATGGTTTTTTGAGTGGACGAATTTAGCTTTTGTTTATCTCTTTTATTTTATTTTAAATTTGATGTTCTTTGTTATCTCGACAAAAAGAAATTATAGAATAAAAAACGACAAATGAACTTAATTTTTGTTTATTCTTTTTTTATCTATCATTTTGATAATTTTGAATAGTAATTGAAAACAAAATTACCATCTCTTAAAATAAATTTTTATTTATTTTAAGATAAAAAAAATGTACTTGGAATTGACCTAGGGACGACAAATAGCATTATATTTTATGAGTCTTTTTTGAACACTTTTATGAGTGTATTTTCGACTATGGTATTAGGAACTCCAGAATGATAAACGTTGGGATTCGAACCTACGACATGTAGATTGCGAAACTTACGTATTACCAACTGAGCCAGTCATTTACCTCGTTTAGTTTCTTTCTTTTCTTTTATTTCAATATTCAAACAAACTCAATCAACTATTTGATATTATCTTAAATTTTATTGGTGAGATCGTTAATAGAATTTGTATGATCAGGTGAATAAAAATAAAAAAATTATGGTTTGTTCTAATTAAAATGTTTAGAGTTTTTTAGAAAGTGATAGTCATACGGTAATCCTTTAAAAATACATATAATTTGTGATCACGTAATTCTTAGTTTATTACAAGTTTTATCAAAAAATCGTGATATGTATAAAAAAATTGTGTTAACTTTCTAATATCGCTAACTAATATTATAAACTACGAAGATTCAAGTCATTTACTTTATTAATATTAAAAATAAAAATTATATTATTAATAAAAGGCTCGTAATATTACGTGACTTTAAACTTTCCACTTTCATACTTAATTTAATCTTCTTATGAAATATTTCCTTAATAAATAATAGATACCTTTAGATCAAAATTCAAATATGACATTTATTATTATCCATTAGTAAAATAATCTTTTAAAATAATTCGTAATCCAATAAAAGCAATTTTTTTCAATTTCCTCATATTACATCATTCATAAACCGTTGATATCAATACTTCATTCAAAGAATAAAATTAAATTTACCTTTAAAATAAATTAAATGAATCAAATTTCATCCAATTATAAATTTACAAATAAAACTCACTTTACAAAATTAAATTAACATCAAACTTTTCCCTCTCTTTACCAATCAAATTTATTAAAACCCAAAATATCAATAACCATCACTCATACACATATCAAAATCCAAAAAATAAATAAATAAATAACCATACACAAAAGCCTACACACAACAATAATCACAATATATACATATATATAGTATTAATCCTTCTATAATTTTCCATTGAATATGTATACATCCAACGATGCATATATCCCATATATATAATATCCTCATCTGCAGTCTTCCATCAAAATTAGCCAAGCGTATGTAATATATAACCGAGTGAGTAGAGGGGCTATTATTAATAACCATATACGCGAGAAGAGCATATTATCGCGACACTACAACTACTACTACTACCACTACTATGTTAATATACGATATATAAACACGTATATGAACGCGTTTTCCTTTATAATATACCTTTTCATTAACAGTGTAAAAGCAGAATAGTAGGGTGCGAAGTATTTCTAGGGTTTAGTTATAATGGCTTTATAAGTATTGTAAAATGTAGTGAAAATTTGTGAGATTTCAAAGAAAAAAGAGGTTATTTTTTATGTTGGTTGTATTTATTTATTTTTTTTTTTTTTTTTTTATTTCAAGTGTTTTACGAGACTTGCTACTATACTGGGATTTGTATATATTTCATACGCGGTAAAAAACATAGAGAAGCTTTTTTTTTCATCTAAAATGCCAAGTTCCTTATTGCATCTCACTCATCTCGCTAGCGAGTCTAATCGTAAAATAAAAAAAAGGTGTATTCTTTATCGTTGCTGACATTCAATAAGCTTTATAACTATTCTAAGCTCTCTGTATATATGTTGACACATAGAAGCTATGTGTATACAATGCGTTTAACGAGTTTTAGTATACGTAGACAAAAAAAAATAATATGAGGAGAATGTGGTATGTATTGGTATGCATGGTTTTTATTATGGGGATAAGAGAGAGAGAGAGAGAGAGAGAGAGAGAGAGAGAGAGAGAGAGATGAGGGTAGTTTGAGCTATTTACTATTCAATAAAGCACATCTCATATATATATATATATATATATATATATATATACGCTTTAGTTCTCTTTCATATAATATAATATACCGGTATATGTATGTCTGTTTAGAGATAGATATTTAGAGCTCGCAAAACTGTCAGATGCAGGAGAGAGAGGATGTGTTCACGGATTATTTCAAACTGCATTTTTTTTTTTTTTTTTTTGTGAGGAAGAGAAAAAGAAAGGATTTGCTTTTGAATGTGCTTGAATTGTGTGGCTGATGGGTTGTTAAATGAAGGTATGAGACTACTGATGATTATTTAAAGTGATGCTGTAGTTTATTTTTTCTTTTTTTTTTTCATTGTTTATATTGTAAAATATGTGGTTAATTTGTCTAATTAACAATTTTTTTAAAAGTATAATTTAGTTGCTGAAATAACGTTTATAAATTTTTTTTCCTAAAATTTTTTATTTTTGTTTATCTAAAATAACATAAAATTTGTGAATACAATTATCTCTCAAAAAAAAAAAAAAATCCCACTTTTGTATTATAATATTTTCCAGCGGTAAATTACCATAAACAGAATAACCCAAGTATTTGTAGCAACCGTAGTATAGTATAAGCAACAAGCATAATTTTCGACTATCTGACATTCCTTATGAAATCCGTTAACTAGGACCACTACAAGAAACTAACAAAAAAAAAAAAAAACTAAAAAGAAAAAAAACAAGTTTTTCATCCATTGTTTGTGCGCGCCAGCTGCAACAGTAGTAGCAGCAGCTTCTCGCTCCAGTTTAAGTGTCGACCCACTACTCAGACGATGCGGCAAAAGTAATAGTAGTATGTAGTACTAGTAGTAGTAGTAGTAGCCTCATCCCAACTAAGCTTAACTCGCGCATAAATATTCATCGGGTCAGCAACAGTTAGACTCGAGCAAAAAAAAAAA
>JAPYZE010007177.1:0-13906 GCA_030522805.1 Leptomastidea abnormis
TTTCCAGTAATCAGGTTACCAATTATCAACTTTGCTACCACCGAAAAATCTAATAATCTCGTAATCTAGAGAAAGTGAAAATAATTGTAGGTATATAGACACGACAAAAAAAAGGCCCACTAGTCCACGCTTCGCAGGTAATAAATTTCTCCCTCCTCCTCCTCTTCCTCCAAAAAAAAAAAAAAACTTTTCACTTCTAACACAAAAGGAACCATTCGCACACCAGCTCACCAACGACTCAAGTTTCTAAAAATCGAATTAAAATTCAGCTGGCGATTATACATACAGCCACCATGTAGTATTATACTCTTTCTCTCAAAAGTACTATAACTACACATAGTCCCCCTTTCCTTTTTCCCAAAAATATAAGAAAAACAACGATACATATATAAGAGAAAGGAAGAGAAGTCTGTTAGTTCTCGTGGCCCAAAAAAAAAAAAATCAGGCCCACATATCCCCCAAAAAATTTTCTCTTTCGCATCGCGATATATATATGTATACAACAAAGGGCGTGTGTATATGTGCCTACGTTTATAGACATACACATATATCTGTTTTTGTCTGTCTACTTAATGTTTTTCACTTCAAAGTGAAACTCAAAACTTATAATATACAAGTGTGTTAGTTTGTGTCTTAGTAGTGATCTTTTGGGAATGAGTATATAGAATAAGAGTATAGTGAAAGGGGGAGGGGAAAGGTAGAGATGCTAAAAAGGACTGTGTGTTCTGTATATAATGATCGTCGGGGACCACCTAATGAAAAAAAAAAAAGAGAGCGAGAGAGAAAAGGAGGGGCTTCTCTCTCTCCAACTGGAAAGTATTTTTTGGAAAGTGGCCCACGCTTATATATACACATTTAAGCTTCCGGCCTGTATAGGGATCTATAGGGGAGGGGGGGGGAGCTTCTAATATACGTGAGCATTGGACCTTAGCTATGACTCTCTTAAAAAAAAAAATAATAATAAAACAGAGAGTCACATACACAGACATACAAACATTCTAATAAACTTGAAAAGTGTTTGTATGTATGTGAATATATATTATATGAGATTAGACACTTGAAGAAAGAGATTCGAATGGTCGATCGGTCGTTAGAAGTCGATTTAGATTGGTAGAAAAGAAGAGAAGGAAAAGGGGGGAAGAAGTGAAATTGGGCACTTGTATATATATAAAAATCGAAAGTTGCGATGTTGTGTTATATGTATATGTAGAGGATATAGTGGTGGACATGGACAAAGAATTATAGAGGTCTGAAAAGTTTGGTATGGCTTGTGTGTTTCTGTGTGTGAGAGAGTTCGAATGGCTTATGACTTGATGAATTACAGAGGCTTAGAAATCGCGCGGTGTTTGAAAAAAAAAAGGATGGACGATGAGAGGAATTTCTTTTTATTTATTTTTTTTTTTTTTATTTGATCGCTGCTATTATGGGTTTGGAGTTTGAAGTTTTAGATTTATTGATGAGCCTGTATACCAGGATGTAGAATTCGTTGGAACTAATCTAGATATTAGATTTATTTTTTTTTAATTTTAAATTTTTTTTCTATGTTTTTATTGAAAATTCTTACTGTTTTTGTTTATAATAAAATATTTTTTTGTCTTTTTATTAATTTAGAATAAAAATTAATCAGATTAATTACTGCTTATTATTGCAGTACCTATTTCAATTATAAGTCATGTAAACCCTCTATTAAATTATCGATCAATATTTGATACATAAATAGACACAAACATATATTCAACAGAAAATAATAATAATTAGCCGAAAAACTTGAAAGACCAGTGAAATACAGACACTCTAAACTAAATCCAAAAATTTCAAAACTACTTTGCTCATTAAGACAATTTAAAAAAATTTAAATCGTTAGACTCGTTTTCTCCTTTCCATAACAACTTAAAAGTAAAAGAGAGACAGAAACAAAAAGAGAAAAAAAAGAGTAGTTCGAAGACACGGTTTGCTGATGTGATAAAGATCTTTTCAACACAAACGTAAGTCGATGCTTAAAATCTAGTGCGATCTTGTAGTAGCAGTAGTACCACATATATGTATGTTAGTGTGTCCGTCCTCCTGTGGAAAACGAAAGTTCAAATGTTACGAAATTTAATGCTGGATATGTGTGTATGGTTTTATATTAGAAGTTTTAGGAATAGGGGATATAAACGAATTAGTATGGAGGAGTAAAAGATTTTACGAAGATGAGCGAAAGAGAAATGAAAAGGTATAGATGTAGATTAAACTGCTAGATATTTGAATTTTAAATCGAAGAAAGATTATACCTTAGATCGTTGTTTTTATTTTAAAATTTGCGATTTTACTGTATGATAATCCTGGTAACTGGAAAATAATGTTATCCAAAATTCGATCGAGTTTGAAAATTTAAAAACTTTGACTTTACTTTGTTTTAATACAATTTTAGATAATGTATTACTTTATATTTTACTCTTATTTTTATTTGTTAATGTAGTCAACATTACCTTTGACGTGTAACAACACCATGAACTAATTTTTTTTTCCATGTCTCTAATGTCAATCAATTTAAATTGGTATTTTTCTTTCATAATAACATGTTTATGATAAACTTATTCAAAAGTATGCCAAATCAATATTATTTTTACGATTAAAGTGTAATATTTCTATGATAATTTTTCCAAATCAAAGCTCTCTATATAAACTTACATCTAATCTTGCTATTCAAAATAATTGCATCTTCAAGTTACTCCAAAACTTAAAAAAGAAAAACTGATTCTTATCTTCCTATATCTCTTTATCATAGTTCTATGTACATTATGGATATTACTACTCTTGAATCTCTAATTCATATAATTAAAAAAAAAACACCAACAATCAACATACAAACATTCATACAAACTACCATCTATAAACTCCCATACCTACCTACTAGCACATATACACACAGTAAGTATCTGGAAAGTGGAATAGTAGTCTACGCGCAAAGCCATAGCCTTTCTACCCCCCCCCCTCCCCTCTCTCCTTCCCCTTCACTATCTTACATCCTCCCCTCCTTCCACAAATCTCCATTCCTCTCTCTCTCTCTCTCTCTCTCTCTCTCTCTCTCCTTCGTCCTCTATAACGTAACGGCACCGCGAGTGCAGGCGTAACCCGTGACGGCGCGAGTTGGATAACTCTCGCTCTCCTTTCCCCTCTTACCACCCTCCCACTTCTGCCACCAAACGTTCTATCTTTCTCGCAGTCATAGCAGGGGCCTCACTTCTATGATGCCCGCTGTACTTATATACACTCGGGCAAAAAGGAAAAGTGGCTAACCTACAAACCTCGGATATATAGATATATATTTGTATGTATACTATATAGCACCGCGAAACCATCGCGTCTAGTCTATAGGTACATAGCTATAGACCACCGTCTTCGTCGTAGTCGTCGTCGCCGCCGCTCAGTATGCTCCCTCTCCAACATCTTACCGGCAATGTGCCTTTTCCTTTCCTTTTTCCTTGCTCTCCCAAAGCAATAGACTGGATGTATATTCTAGTCTACTTGTATATATGTATATAACTATATAGATTATACGGAATAGGTTGGCTTCTAGAGCAAAAACGAGCTCAACTCGATCGCTATACGCTGGCTATAGAGATTTTATATTGTCGCACTATCCTACTCTTGCTTCTACTTACCGTTTGGGTCTCTCTTAACTCTATATAATCCTGTGACTACTTACAGTGTCTGACCGCATCCGTAGCTATAAGACTGTAATCACTTTCTGCGCTATTATAACCGTCAGAGATTGAATGGCGTCTGATTTTTGTATTACGGTATTGAGGTGGTTCTTTATAAGTGACGAAATTTTTTTTTTTGCGGTTATAGGTTCTTTCGCGTGATAGGTATGTAATTGTTGGCAATAAAAAAAAATATTGTTTTTTTTTTTTATTGGTGTTTATGATTTTTGTAAAGATTGGCTTTTTGTGAATTCTGGTATATCTTATTTTATTAAGTTGACTGTTTTTCTACAATAAAAATTTACAACTATTATTTAAAGTCTAATTTTGTACATTTAAATTAATTTTTATTTTTTAATTTAATAACAAAAGTAAATGTTATAATTTATGTTATTAAAAAAATTTAAAATTATACTGATTTTTGAATTATTTTGAATAATATTTTTATAAATAAGAGAGTGATCGTAACCAATGTATGGTTGAAAATTTTTGAGAGAAGTGACAAAGTGATTTTTTCAAGTTTTAAATTATTTTATTTTTAAGAACGAAAGAAAACAATAATTTATAATATGAACACCAGAGTTAGATAAAGTAAAAAATTGCTGATGAACAAAGTATGACTATAGCCTAAAAATAGAAAAAAAAACATAAATATCATCAACTTAATTATTCAATAATTAATTAAGAAAAAAAAAGAAATATATCAAGACTTGAAATAGCTTATTCGACAAAGCGCAGGTTTCGTAAACTACGAGTCGTGGGTTCGATTCCCGATACTTGATGTTCTAAGCTTCCAAGCTCAAGCCTGAAATCCAATTATTAAATTGTCACAAAAGGCTTCAAAAAATATATGTAATTAGAATTTGGAACTGACTTCTTAATTTGTCAATTATTAGAATATAATTGAATTCGTAACTCTTTAACAATTATATTGAAATCAAGTCATTTTTTTTAATATTTGATTTTTTATCTTTATGTTCGTTTAATTAAATCAATACAAAAACGAAAGCGGCATTACTTTTTATACCCATTACTTAAATGTAAAGATCATTTATAATAACAATTTAAAATTTCAAATTAATGTTTCTATATTAACTAATTATTATGGCTAAAAATTTTTAAAAATATATTATTAAAGCAAGAAGTGTCAATTTTTCAAAGCAGTTTGTAAAAAGTATATTTTTACCCAACTAGAAGTAGGTTAGCGCGCGTACCGCGCGCGCAGATTTTTTGGTTTTTCCAGTTGACAACGAATTAAGCAGAGAATGCAGATATGCATTTTAAAATCGGCCAATGATAGCACAAATAAAATGCTGACAATATGGCTGCGCCCTACGGCTCATCTCTCTTTCAGAATAGGAATCAGGCTGGAATTACATCTTTTTTATTTTGTAAAAAACTGCTATTTTTTCTACAATAATAAAGTTTTAAAAATAAAAGATACGATAAATAGAAACATTTTCGATTTTTATACATAGAATATAAATCTATTACTAACAAAAATAAAAAAAACTATTTTGCTTTCTCAAAGAGAAAGCTTTTTTTTAATACGTACTAAATTTTGACATAAGGTTCAAACTCTGTAGTGAAATATTAATACTTAATAATCTAATAAAAATGCATTATCTTTCAATCACACTATTTTCAAGCATTTTAATCAGCCATAAAAATAATATACATACTACATAGAACACTCTTCATAAATAAAACCATTCATATAGATCCGACCACACCATGAAAGCACATGTAACAAGCTAAAAGCTCTCATAAAGATCATCCACAATTTAAATCACGAAAATCGCGACAAAAAGCATGTACACGACACAGTTATAAGCGATAACATACTACGATCTGCCACAGTCGCTAACCATCACTTCTTCTTCTTTTTTATCTAGATAAAACATAAACCAGCCCGCCTCTTTACATACACATTTCCCAGATCTTTTCCCTTTCTGTTCTAGCCAAGATTTCGCGAATACACACACACACACACACACACGCACACACATACACACACACACACACAAAAGATTTATATGCATATATAGTGGTATATAGGGTAAGAGGAAAAAGGAGACTGACGCTCACGGTATACAGGCCTCTTAGACGATTCGGTTCGCCGTTTCTTGCGGCTATTACAGCTTGTCTCTGGCTTTATAGTATACGTATACCTATACATATTATATAGCTAAGTCGTCGTCGTTGTAGTTGAGCGCACGCGGGGATATTGCGCAAAACCGGTTTCGCACAGTGCGCGCACGTGTACATACACACATATACACAAATAAGACACAGACACTTGGTTTATATTATATTGCGCCTGATGGATAAAAATAAAAATAATAAGGAAAAAGGACACTGGTGACGTGTGGGATATATATATGTATTTTTTCTTCTTTTTTTTAATGCCATAAAAATGTGTGTGTGTGTGTGTGTGTGTGTGTGTGTGCAGAAGTCTGGAGAAGGTAAAAGTAACGGGAAGAGAGATGAGAGAAAGACCTTGTAAGAAGAACCGTTTTATATATATAGGTATTCTCTTATGACTAAGGATATACTTATCTGATGATTTGCCCTTTTCTTGATTTTTTTTTGCGTGACTATGCGAAGACTTTTTTTTTTTAATCGTAATAAGCAGTGAGTAGTTTATTGAGAGAGTATTCAAGAGTTGAGGAATTGTGTGAATTGTTTTTAGGATATTGTGTGGAATGATTTGCAATTGTAGATTTTTGGGATATTCAATTAAGACATTATATGTAGAGCTGATTATTTGAGATTATATAATTGAAATTAATTTATAATGCATAATTGATAATCAGGATTTTAATATGATAATAATTTAAAAAAGTTTTGATAAACTTATTTTAGAATATGAAAATGAGTTTGGAGTATTATATGTATTATTTAAGATTATGAATGAATGGTCTGTAATTTTCATGCTAAATAAACTTTGATTTTATGGAAAAATTAAAAAAATATTTTATTAAATAGACAATTGTTTATATTTATATTTTTAATATAATTAATCGATATCTTCGTTGTAACAAGAAAATAAATAATTATCATCTTTATAGTTTCAAGATTATCAAATAAGTAGTCGAGTAAAAATTTGAGCATAAAGCCTAATATTAAAAAAAAAATAATTTAATATCATTCATTTTAAAGTTTTTTCAAGATTTCCATATTTATTATCAAATAGCCAATTGAGTAAATTAAATATTTGAAGAAAAAGAAAAGTATTAAACATAAAACTTGAAGTATCTTTATCGGCAGATTGTTGGCTTTGTAATCCTCAGATCGAGGGTTCGATTCCTGACGTTCTGTCGTATTGATTTCTCAAGTTTATGCCTGAAATACTCATGTTAGATTTCAAAAAAGGCTTATAAAATACAAAATTATTAAAAAACTCTTCGGAATTTTATTATGGATCTTTAAAAAAAAATATTAAGCTAAAGTTTTTTTTTTAAATATAAGTTATAAACTTTTTTTTTGAGTAAATAGAACTTTATTACCGTACCTATCAGTCACGTTTAAAGTAGCTCATCATTTTCAACCTCACCTTACATTTCTTTTCCAAAAAAAAAAAAAAAAAAAAAAAAAGAAAAAAACCACCCCACACATCCGCCTCTATATAACCAACCAATAACATAATAAATCGCAACGCACGCACATATTCATGTACATATATACGTATAAGAAGCCGTTAAGACGGCAAGAAGGAGTAATGAAAGGGAAACCTTACGTAACCAGCACCTTCCCCTTTTCCCTTCTCTTTCTCTCTCTCTCTCTCAATCTCTCACAAGCAGTCGCTGCAGGCTCCGGATGCTAACCAGAATCATCGACGATGATATCTTGTCATTTTGGATATCCGGATTTTTCAAGCCTTATGTACATCTTCTCGTTTGACCTACTTCTTCCTTTTTTTTTTTTTTTTTTTTTTTTTTGGGGGACCCGCAAGCAAGCGAAAGTGAACACGTACATACTGTGCAGAGACACGTGCATTGAAATTTTGTGCGAATGTGGAGTTCACACTGAACGATTTTGTGGTGGTCAGTGTCTGAGAAGTGTCTTGTGGTTTGGAAATTTTAGTGAGAAATTGTGGCAAGTTGTGGATGTTTTTTTTTTTTTTTTTTTTTTTTTTTTTTTTTTTTTTTTTTTTTTTTTTTTTTTTTTTTTTTTTTTTTTTTTTTTTTTTTTTTTTTTTTTTTTTTTGTACAGTGTTGTAGAAAGTTGTTATTAGATTAAAGATAACAATATTTTAAGTGTATTTTATTTGATAAATTAAAAGAAATTGAAAAGAAAAATTGCTTGGGATAATTCGTAGACAAAATATTATATGAATTGATTTGTCTGACTGTATCTGTCTGTATCTACTGCAAAATTTGTGAATTGCTAAACCTTTTTGGTTATTATTTTGATAATAAAACCGATGCTCCGTATAATTATTTATGAATCTTTTTTTAATATTTTCTCCTAAATAATGTGGACGTTCAAAAACTTATTTATTAATGTTAATATCATTTGTTTAAAAGTTATTTTCTGTTGTAAAGAACAGAGAGGAGGTTCTGATCTAAAAATTTTTAGATTTATAAAGATAATGATTGTCCTCATAGATCTTATATATTCATTATTTTTATATTTTATTATAGGCTAAATTGTAATTAAAATTTTTCTAACAAAATTTTGTTTAATAAGTTAAATTATAAAAGTAATTTATGTTTTCGATAAAAAGCTTATAGCTACCGAAAAAAAATATCTGAACAATTATTTTATTTTATTTAACGTAACAATAATATTTTTAACAACAACAATACTCGACCTGTTAAAAAAAGTGCATTTTATACTTTTAAAAATATTATTTCAAAGCACATAATAATAAAAAGCCACTTGTATTAAATGATAAATTCAAACAACGATGAATTTATAAACAAATTTAAGCTCACCTCGTAACAATATTGATAAATTTTCTCAGAAAATAATAACATTTTTTTTGCGTGCTTTGTCAAATTTGCTGGAGTAACAAAAAAAGAAAAAAATTATCGAATAAGATTAAAACAAAAGTCAGCATTTTAGAAATTATAATATAAACCATATATCCTACGTACATTATAAGTTATTTAATTTAAAAAAAAATGTGTCAATGATAATATAATATTTAAAATACCAAAACCTGTATAATAAAACTATCCCACTCCTTTTTCCAAATATTCAAACAAGCTATAGAAATAAAAAATAAAAAAAAAAAAATACATAATAAAAAGGTGTTCGCTCAATTAAGAAGCTGCCGACTTAATTAGCATATATAGGTAAAAGTGTCGGGCTTATATAGAAAGTGAAAATAAATCAGTCTGACTATACGTGTTAAGCATACAATACACACATATATATATATATATATATATATATATATATATATATATCCATCCAAGCCGGATCAAATATTATATACCCACACAAACACAAACATACATAAAATAATCTCTCAAAAACCTCAAGTTGTATAGTCATATCTACAACATAGCTATGCGGAAATACGCAGAGACACAGACCAAGTATAGCTTCAAGCATCCGCGTCAAGTCACATATAGGGAATTCCAAGCGCGAAGTCGAAAGTGATGCGCTGATGCGTACACAGTTACACACGCACATAAACTTACACACATACATGTATCCGTTCGCGTACATACACATACACAGAGAAGAGAGTCTCACCACACGCGAGAGCGGAAGCTATACGTTCGCATATATAATACGCGTCATCCCAACGTTACAGCTTATATATAGGTATATACATGTATAATCGAGTCGACTTTCTTCCGTCCGCGATGTCTCGTTTGCTCTGCACGAAGAACATAAGCCTGCCTTTCTCTTTCCTCCTATGTAAGTGTATGTTTCTATGTATGTATGTATGTATAATATGTATGTATGTATGTAGGCTGATTCTTATATACACTTGTTTTTAGTTGTGTTAGTTATATACAAGTATGTGTGGGTGATACATTGTAAGCTTTGTGCGAATAAGTGTGCCAGTGGGACCACAGACTTTGTATATATAAGCGAGCTGTTATGTCAATTGCGCCTCGAGCTAAAAGAGTGAGAAAACTACTACTTTGAAGGAACTAAAAAAAAAAAAAAGAGATTCACTTTCGTATACGTGTGTATGTAAGCGTGTAAAAGTGTGTTGTAGAAAGAGAAAGAGTAAATGAGAGTTTTTCTGCGAGAGGTTCTATGACTAAATGGCAACTTTTTTATTTTTTATTTTGTTCTTTTGTGACTGAATTTTTTTTTTTTTTGGTATGTGTATAAAATGAAGTATGTGAGGTTGAGTGGTTTATCAAGGTGTCGGCTGGCTTTTTTTTTTTTGTAAATTTACACTTATGGGTCGGGCTTGATATTTAATTTTTTTTTTTTTTTAACTTTCAAGATAAATATTGTCATTGTATTATACCAGGATTCCAAATTTTTCTTTTTTTTTTGTCTTTTTTGAATATCCTTACTTTCTAGAAAACATTAAAAATTTGTATTTTTATAAGTTGAAAAATTAATAATTTGCAATGCAATTTCTTAAACAGTGGAGTACATGTATTGCTGCTATATTATTCTGAAAATGTAATTAGTTACAGAAATGATCAAAAAATTAGATTTTTAATATTGCATATCAACTTTTGATAAACTAATATAATCAGGTATCTAGAGTAGCTTAGACGGCTGGCGTAGGTTTTGAAATCCACAGGTTGAGGGTTCGATTCCTGGCGCTGGTACGTATACTCTCATTACAGTTAAAATACACTCGATCGAGTGTCAAAAAAGCTTTATTATCAAATTGTAATACAATTGCTCTATCTACAGGGTATCTAATTTTTTTTTAATAACATTTAAAGCATAATTTTATGAAAACATAAGATAGCTTTTAAAATTTTATTGAAAATAAACGTACATTTCTCATAAGGAAGTGAAAATTAAAAAAAAAAAGTTTTATAAAAATATTTTCAATATGAGTGTAAAAAAAAATCTCTGTCTGACCGGATCCAATTTTGTTCTACTTTAACTTCATCAACTTTTTTTTTTTTAACTTTATGTTGTTTCAACCACATAATAAATCATGCTCTAAAATGTTAATGTCAGCATTTACGTTTGATTGTGTAATAACTTGAACTTATTAATATTTTCTTTCATGCATAACATTTACATAAATTACGTAATTTTGCATAAGAAAAAAATATAATCCCATGAATTAAAATATAATTTCACTTTCAATGCAAAAACATATTTTATAAAAATAATTCTGTAAAAAAAAAAATATTCCTTCTATCAGTATCCTTGAAATTATTATATTTTTATAATTTTAATCTCTTTCTTTCATTTTGCAAAAAACAAGCTAGGAAATATATCAACTCATTAAATTTAACCTAAGCTCATACAAGAATTATAATCTTCTAACTTATCCGCATTAGATTCCACCAAAATATCATCCTACCAGTAAAAAAAAAAGGCAACACTCTACTCACCAAAACTCATACAACACACAATACAATGGGCCTAGTACTCTCTAGTTCCGCGTAACGGTTCGGACAATTAAGTGCGCACTCGCGCGCTCGGCCTACAAACCGCATGATAGCAAAAGAGCAAGCGAGATAAAAGACCAACGATGATAGTATCGACAAAAAAGTAAGCGGACCCGCGCATTTAAAAAAAAAGAAAAAAAAATATGATGATGAGAGAGAGAGAGAGAGAGAGAAAAAAGAAAGAGAGAAAAACGAAAGTTTTTTTCGTCCTCTTAGCGTATGCTAGCAGCGTGTACAGGTCGCGTACTCTCTCTTACTATGTATTATGACCCGGGCGTGCGGGTTATAGTAGGTATAGCAGCGAGAGTTTCACTCGTCTCGTTTTTCGATGTGACTTCTCTATCTCGTATACTCTCTATTTTTTCTTCCTCTTATATGTATAAATGTGACCAGGTACGCTTTTTTAGATAGTCATAGTACCACCAGGAAATATATTTTTTTTTCAAGAAAAATTTTTTCAATGTAAGTTGAAATTATTTTTATTTGTTTTATTATGGGGTTCCAATTGAAGTAACATTATTTCCTTAAAACGTTAATAGTATAATTAGCTAAAATATATTGTTTGTTAAATTGGTCAAGCTTTTTCATTTAACAATTTTACGTAACTGATTATAATATCGCCAAGTTTTCCTAAACTTTAAAAAACAACTCAGATAATCAAACATAATTTATAAAATTTAATTTCTCACAAAACATCTCACAAAATTTTGTTAAAAATTTTTAATAAAAAATTTGTTCTATCTCCTCAAAACATGTTTTACATTTAATTTGCATAATTATTTACATGCATAAACAATATATCAGTATGATCGTCTTAACAATATACATACAAGTATTCAAGCTACCAAAAATTTACAAATTTTCAACAACCCAATTCATATTCTAAAAAAGATTTACAAACTAAAAATTATTATAAATTCACCCATTAAAAAAAAAAAAAAAATTATTTCATTACGCTCAACAAATAAAACAATTTTTTTTTCTTCCCATAAAATGATAAATCTAAAAGCCAACTCCTCATACAACCCTCTAAAAAATACAGTACAACCTCATAAAATCCAGACATACATACATACATACATACACGATAGACCATAGACCTAGACTCAATCGCAATTATCTCTCTTTCTTATTTTTACAACACATAACTACGCACTATACGTCTCAAGAGAGTCTACAAGTCTCTCTTTCTCTCTCTAGAGAGAGAGCAAAAGAACCGACAAAACGTCGTAGAGTCGTAGAGTCAAAAGGAACCTCACATGCTGCAGTCACTCGGTTGAAAAAGTGAAACTCCTCGTGTATGTATCTACTACAGCTCATAGTGCTGAGGCTCTCTCGGGCTACGCGTGTGTAACCTAGAAATGGCTTATAAGTGGTTCTCAACTTGCCTTCCTTCTCCTCCACTTCTTTTTTTATTTATTTATTTTTTTTATTTTTGCTCACCCAATTTATACGCACGTATATAAGAGAAAGATATATGTATAATACAACCACCATCATACGAAAGAGAAGAGGGGGTGAAGGGATAAGAAGGGGCCACGTAATCGCCACTTTTACCTATATACCGCGCCACGTTCTCTCTCTTATTCTATCCTTCTCTCCTTCCTCCAGACATATATACCACCAACGTTTCTCTTTTTTTCGTTTTCGCGCTCTTGGTGTCTGCCCCCCCGACACTATTATTTCGCGCTTGCACGCAAGACGATTCTCTCTTATAATATAAAGGCATCTCTCTCACTCTCACCCTTACCCCCTTGTAAAATAATGTATGACTGTGTCTCCTTTTTCTGTTTTACTTATAAACCTCCTCCTCCTTTTGTTGAAGAGATTACGTAACTTATGCAATTCGGCTTTTCAATTAGCATATGTGTGTATGTCGTTTTTGGTATATCTATGTCTACAATTATATCTATCCTTTTATTTTATTTATTTTTTTTTTTGTAGGGCTTTTCCGTTTAAGATTTTTACAATATACTACGCCTCAATAAAAGAATTTTGTGGAAGGAAATGATGATATGACGGAAAGTTTTTTTTTTGGGGGATGTATGTCTGAGACTTGTTAAACAGATGGTTGTTTGAAATGGGTTATTGTGAGTATTGTAATCTGTGTCATTTGTCTGATTATTGTCTTGAAAGGTGTAAATTTGTATTGACAACTTTTTTTTTTTTTAATTAGGATTTGGATATATAAAACAGATGAATTAGAAAATATGATAAATACTGATTAATAACATAATGTTTCTTTTCTAAATGCCGGCAAAGAATATAACGAATTCATTAGCAATTACCTTTTTTTTATTTTGAAGATTACAATTCCTAACGTGATACAGAATGAATTTAAAACTTTAATGAGACCTGAAATGTCAACGCCGCTATCAATCAATGTGGACTTTCATTAGAATAATTTTGGGAGGCCCGGAAACATTAGAGAAAGAGAAAGATATATATTCAGAGAGTTAAAACTTTCTACAAATTCGTGTGTCCTGGATCCATTTGTCTGATTTTCACTTTTTTACTTTTGTATACGGATGTAGGTATACTTTTTATATTAGAGAGATGTAGGGGAGACCGGGGCGAGATTGTAATTTTGAAATTATTTTTGACAGGATCAATGGAATTGGATGAAACTTGGGGGTCTTGTTGTAGTCCTTACAG
>JAPYZE010007178.1:0-10260 GCA_030522805.1 Leptomastidea abnormis
GTTCTTACTGTCTGTTCTTCTCTGTCTCTTTCTTCTCGCGCGCGCTCTCTCTTTCTTTTTCTTTTCTTTTTTTTTTTTTTTTTTTTGGAGATCTCTTTACGAGAGCTAAGAGAAGGCTGGTTCCACGCGCTACTGCTACTATGGTATTCCGACTTTCTGATGCAGAAATCGAGAGACAGCACGTTTTTCGCAATATACGGAGTATAGTTAGTATAGAGCTCGCGTGCTCTTCCCCATTCGATGACCTTTTTTTTTATTTTCTTTTTTTTTATACCTTTGCTTATTTATATATGTCAGATGTGAGCGTGAGCTGCTCGCTTGAGCTTTTGACTCGGGTCATTGGCCAAATATATACGATATAAATATATATATACCTATAAGCTCTTCTCCGCATCCCTTCTCTTTTCTTTCTCTTTCTCTCTCACTCAGGCATATTTTGGAGCGCTTTTAAATGTCCTCTATATATTTTCGCGTGCTCTTGTGAGTACATAATATACCTATATAGGTTTTGTATATACAAATCGATTGTTTTCTTTCATTTCAAACGTGGTATTAGCCTTAATCTACAAACGACATTAGCTTTTATCGATTTATATACATTTTAATTTGACAGTGATATAATAATAATAATAATAAAAAAAGTGACCTCATTTTATTCGTCAAAATTTTTTTTCATACGTCCGGTTAAATATTTCAATAAAATTGCATGTAGGCCAGCTATAAAAAGAAGAGAAAAAAAATGAGAATGATGATAATGTGCGAATGAATAGTCAATGTTTTATTTAACTTTTCTAGCCATTCGCTTGAAATAGTTCTAGCAAGAAAGATAAGGTATATGGAAAACAGGAGAATGCGTTTATATATTATATTGTAGGCAAGAGAGAAAGAGCACGTGTACATTCAGTACACGTGCAGCTCCAATAAGAACTTTATATATTATCTGTATATTCCGCCTTGCGGTTGAACATATTTATATATTTATAAATCAAGCACGTGTACTGATTTTCTTTATATTAAAGTGATGGAACAAAGATGAAGAAGCTTCCCAATAGCAGCTTCTGTTTTGATATTGAAAAGAGCTTTTCTTATATTATACACGTGTGTTTGTGTATATGGTTTTCCTTGTGTTATGTGTTTATATTTAACTTATAGAGTACAGTATACTTTCATGATAATCATCGTTTGGAACATATTTCAAAACAGTTAACTCTTAAGGTCAATATCGCTATATATACTTTAAGAATTACTGAGACGCGCTATGTAATCATGAAAACGTGCAGCTCAAAACATACATACATATCTACATAGGTACCTATATCAAAAGTATTATGCGTCATTCTGCGATGTTTCATCGTGTGCGCAAATGATGAATCGATCCTACTCCGTTAAAGGATTTTGCCCCCCCCCTTCTATATATAAGAAGATAGCAAATGTACGAATAAGAAGTGAAAAAATTCGCGTACTCTATACATATGAATTTTTCCATGTAGGGGGTATAAGCGCAGCAAAGAGGCACTCGAATTCACAACGCGCAACGGTGCATTCAAACTTGTGGATGTATATGTGTGCGCGCTGCGCTCCGGGATTTTTCAAGGGAAAGAAACTCATTAACTCCCATCCGTGGAGTCGGCAGTAGCAGCAGCAGCAACGGTGTAGAAGCCCTTATTTCTACTCCCAGGCAAACTCTCGCGAATTTTCTCACCCAGCTTTCTCGTTTGCGTCTGCCCTACTGTATACTACACATTCTCTATATGTACTTCTCCAGCGCACACATACAGAAAAGAAAACCTCGAAAAAATTTTTACCTCGAGGCCCCGTTACCTCGTCTTCTTGCTCTCTTATTTCTCGTTTATTTACGAGCGCGAAAATAGAGAGAAAGAGAAAAGTTGGAGAACACGTATAGTAAAGGGCACACACATACATTTATATATACGACTATGTGATGTAAATATGTATGTGTGCACGAACACAGAGCTATAAGCTCTTTTTTTTCTTTTAGCTTTTCCAAGCGTATACCACCACCACCACTACCATTACCACCAACCAACTAGTAACAGCCAGAGGCAGACCGAGTAAACAATTCACGCGCAACCAAGCGACGATGTCGGCGGCGTTTTTCTCGCTCTCCTTTTTTTCTCTCTTCTTCTCTTTTTCTTTTTTATTATTTAAAAACCTTGCTGTCGCCGCGATTGGTTGACGACCTAATTTTTCCGTCCGTGATACAGAAATGCTACGGGTTGGCTATTTAAATGCTCCGATTTGGATTAGCCATCACGAGAAGGCCCGGGAACATATAACGGTGGCAGCGGCAACGGCGGCGGTCTATGTGATGAACCAGGAGGGAGACTCATTAATTTGTCCCAGTTTTCTATAAGCTCTAGCTAGCTATACTCTTCTCTATATACACATTGTGCTTTCTTTTTCCCTGGATTAATCATCGTCGATAAGCAGACCCGATTGAATTTGTCGTTGAACATTTTTTTCTTCTTATTTTTCTTAGTCTTCTGCTTGATAAGTTTATATATTATGACGCAGCTGATGCGTGACGTTATCGGTTTACCTGGATTCATGGGTAGTTTGGGTTTGTGACTAATGCGGATATCACTGTTCGGTTTAATTATATAATAAAAAGTTTCTTTTTTGTTTTAAAAATTGAAAATTTTGATGTTATCGTTATGTGTTTTATTTAGTTACGGAAAAGTACAAATTTTTATATCCGGAACTATATTATTCTTATCTTTTTAATTGCATTAATAATTTCTATATATTTAAAATATTTAAACTAATTAAATTATTAATGCTGATGAAATGTAATCTGTAATAAAATATAAAATATATCATATGATAAATAGGATTCAGAAAGAGTTTGTAATGGCCTTGTTAGCAGAAACCTGGCCTCACACTTCATAAGTCGTGGGTTCGATTCCCGACTGAAATACATTCAATAGAGTGTCAAAAAGATTTAAAAAAATTAAATAGTTACGTCTGAACTATAATCGTCATTTTTTTTTTTTTTTTTTTTTTTTTTTTTTTTTTTTTTTTTTTTTTTTTTTTTTTTTTTTTTTTTTTTTTTTTTTTTTTTTATTTTTTTTTATTTTTTATTTTTTTTTTTTTTTGTTTGTTAAATAATAGGCTACTAAACATTTCAGACTAATTAAAATAAATAAAAAAGCATTATAAAAAAAAAAA
This sequence comes from Leptomastidea abnormis, assembly GCA_030522805.1. Taxonomy (NCBI): domain Eukaryota; kingdom Metazoa; phylum Arthropoda; class Insecta; order Hymenoptera; family Encyrtidae; genus Leptomastidea; species Leptomastidea abnormis. Next base: position 3,190 of record JAPYZE010007178.1, read on the forward strand.
AAATAGAGTAGAAATATTCTCAAACATTGATTAGTTGAAAGAAGCCACTAATTGATTAATTAAAATTACGATTAATACGTTTTAAACTATCTTTACATTAGAAAAATTGCAATGGTAGTATAAAAGCTATTTAAACGATTACGTGAATTACTAATGAACATCATTAACTAAAATAGTCACGTAAATTTTTTCATTAGCTAAATTACACGTTTGTTACACCAGCAATTTTATTATATCACACCTTTCGTCTCCACAAATAAAAAAAAATGTACAAAATACACGATCGTTGATTCACACTTTGATAAAAGCGCAAATAACCGAACAAATATAAAAACTTTGGTCAAGCGTATAGAAGAGGTGAGAAAAAGAGAGCACCATAACAAAAGCATCGGGATGATAATATCCTGTCGTCGACCTGAATCGAAGTCTTCTTTTCTCAATAGCGCGCACTTGTCATCTCTACGGAGAGGAGAAAAGAAAGAAGATAGAGGTAAAAAAAAAGAAGGGCTATATCAGGGTCCAGGGAGGAAAATATAGGCTTTTAATGAAGAAAGGTTCCTTCATTCTCTTTCTCTCTCTCTCTTTTTCTCTTGGGGCGACACCACCACCACTAAGAGAGAAAAATCACGCTGAAGAAAAAGAACGCGTACCTACATCTATATACAAGCGAAACGAGGTCTCTCGTGGAAATTCGGCCAGAACTGCGCGAATGAGAACAGGAAGGATTGGATAGGGGGTAGGTGGACGAAGTAGAAAGAAGGGTGTGTGTGTGTGGAAGGTGCGAGTGGCAAGAGCAGTGGAGTAAAGTAGAAAGACATGTACATGTCTATATATACCTATATATACACGTGCAAAGCAACCCCAACTCGTCGGGCGCGCGAATGAAACGCACGTCTGCTCACTCCCGCAGGGGAAGTTTCTACACGCACACACGCGCGCGCACACATTCGAATATTATGAGTAACACGCGTGTGCTACTACTCTACAAGCCTACACCCTCGTACAGTCGTATACGACTATATAGTCGTAGTCGTTCTTCCCTACTCGTTCCACCTTACTTATTGCGCGAATAATATTTTATACCCGCCCTCATGTGTGACATACTCTGTATATTCTTCCCCTTCTCCCTTTCCGTGTATGTGTGTGTGTGTGTGTGTGTGTGTGTGTGTATCTTTCTACGAGAGCGAGGATTTGAATTTAATTATTTTCGATCGATTGACTTTTATTACCGATGCCGATGAACTATCCCCTGGATGAATGTGGAATTGAACTTTAGGTTGTACATCTGCAGGCAAACATTGCTTTATTGGGGGTTTCGTGTGATGTGACAAAAAGCGAATTTTCTTTCTTTTTTTTCTTTACTTATAATTACTAATTTTGTAAGCTGCAATTTGAAAGACACTAATATTGCGGATTAGAATAAGATTGATTACAAGTTTATTATAAGATTTATAATTTTAAGCGATAAGATTTTGATGAAAACACTGATAAATTTAATATTTCTTATAAAAATATTTAAATTCAAGCATCATACGGCTTCCATCGTCATATGTTGCATCTGGTCACTTTCCATCCCACCACAAAATCTACATACATTTATTTATTCGACAGGATAAAACAAAATTTTTCTTCAAACCAAAAGTTATTTAGCCCAGCTCTCGTATCTATAATATGTTAAATTTCTCCCCAAATCCTCCCCCTCGAAAAAACAAAAAACAAATAGTAAGATATAGCGTCATCGCAATATTTCACAAAATTCCCCTCTTTTTGCAATAGCATATACCTACATATATATACAAGCAAGATAGAACCCAAAACTTCACGAAACGTTAAACCCTACATATACGTATGTGGGGTAGCAAAAGCGAAACGACGACAGGCTTGGCGTAAAAAGCCGAGGGGAAAATATATAAGGATGCAGAGAGGGTGAAGGGGGGGGGGGAAGCAAGCAAGAAGGACACTAGCTATATAACGCAAGGAGGGACATATACAAGCACACATAATATACCTATACGTTCATCCGAGGAGGAGGCAAGCCAATCTCGTGGTTCTACCCCAAGTCCACCACGCGCGGCATCAGCCTAAGGGGCTCTCTTTTTTCTCTCTCTTTCTCTCTTTTTCACCCTAATTCGTATCTCTTCTTTCTGTTTTTTTTCTTCTACCTCTCTCTCTTTCTCTCTCTCTTATTTCGTATACTTTCGGTTCGATCTTTCTCTTTCTCTCTCGAGCTATACGTACAGAAACTGTGCAACGCACGTGCGGGCAACTTGAGCTCATCCTTCTCTCTTCCAACACCGGCAGGTCAGCCTCCTCCTCCTCCTTCTTGTTCTTTTTCTCCTCCTGGTACGACTCACCTATTTAATTAGTGCGGCAACGCACGCGGTATCCATATGCCACGGGGAAGGCCTCTTTTTCTCTCCTTTCTCTCTCTCACTCTCACTCTGTCTTTCGTAGCAGGAGTTGCTGCGCGCTACCACCGATGTATAATATCGGATGACTCAGGTCTCTAAAGCCATACGTGCGTTGTATATAACCATGCATAGCATGCACACATGCCAAACTTAGAGTATACATTATATATAGGTATATATAAGAGAAAGAGAGAGCAGCGGGTAGTCTCGCCACGCCCCATCCAAGGACAGCAGCCAAACCATGTCTGGTGCTGCAATATAGCCTAGCCCCGTCTTACACTTCTCGTGTATACGTATTATGGTATGCCTATATTATATATAAATGGCTGCTCTTTCTCTTTCTTGCGAAATTTATCATGGTCATGCTCGCTCGCGTAATTATACTCGACGGCCTATACTTACTTCCGCGTTTTTCCGGAGCTTCCTCATGCTGCATTCCGCTTGATCGACATATATATTGCATCTCTCATACACTGTTTTATGTTTTTTCTTAAGAAACATAATTTTATATTTAAACTTGCAATATTGTAAACTAAGTTTTCGCAGGTGAATATACACATATATTTATTTTAAAAGCGTGACGTTTGTTTTATAAACGCGCTTGATCTCTTATAATATATAGAGGTATATCTTTATAACTGAACTGATTGTTATTTGATACGTGTCCGCGAATATGATGCATTTGTAATGATTATATCTGCCTGCGTTTAAAGCAAGTGGATATTATGTGCTATGTGTCTATGACCGTGCTGTCGGCTGTATGAAGGCAGTTTAGTTTCTCGTATTAGATAGAATAAATCGTATAGTGGCAATTAACTTTAATGACGTGTTACTTACAATCTCTCTAGAATATAATGTACTTGAATTGTTTTTTTTTTTTATTCAATTCTTGAAAATTTGGTCTAAAAATTGTGTGTTGTATCAAGAATTTTTAATTGCTTGATAATTTTTTTTTAATTAACATGCTAGTATAAATGTTAAGATAATACACTTTTCCATTGAATTTGTAATAAAGTTAACGTCTAATCTTACAAACGATTTTTCTCATTTGAAAGTTTTGGGAAGCACCTGAAAGTTGTGCTATAACTATAACTTGTGCTTGAAAGTTTTGCTCGATGAATTGAGATAAAAGAGGCACAATTGAAACTTTATTTACATTTTTGGTACAATTGAATAAAATCTATTTTTTATTAAATTTTATATAATATTTGTTCTTTCAGAATAATTCATAACATTCAACAATTAATAATTCTTTGAGCAAATATTATTTTTAGAAACTGTATATAGTTGTTCACATTTTCTCAACAATTTTATCTCTAGCATTCAATTAGTTGAATACCATGTAATGTATATGATAGTAAATTTATAATGAAACCTCGTGTCATATTTATCATTGAATATCATCACGCTCTCTTCAGTTTCATCATGAAGCAACAGCAGCAGACCTACTTATAACTACAAGTTTTATATATGAAAAAAAATCCGCAAGCGCAGTTGTAATAAATCCATATTATTTATTTTACATGAAAATAAAATATGTATTTCTGAAACATCATAAAAATATGATATTTGCTTAAAGCATATATTATATTATGTGTATTTTCAAAACTTTCTAAAATTTATGTTATATTCCAAACGAAAAATTAAACTTTGAAATAATGTTAATACATTTATGAATTTCACTACCAATTAGGATGTAAACTGATCTGGTTAACGTTCCTAGTAAAGAGGGGGGAAAAAAAAGAAGAAGCAGATTCACGCATAAATACATAAAATTGAGTATAAATGCGCCGGTAAATGACCGACTAAGGCCATTATAAAACGAGCGAGTATCTTATGACACTTTTATTGGTTTAAAAAGCTCTTTTCTCTCTCTCTCTCTCTCTCTCTCTCTCTCTCCCTCTTTCTCTCTTGGCGAAATTTAATGTTGCACTTGTTAAAGTTCTCTTGAGTGGTCCCAACGATCTTGCGCTTTTAAATTAATCATTAAAATAAAACTATAATATATAAAAGCACCACGACTATACACATTTTCTCTTCCAACATCATGTACTTCTCAATTATCGTTCGTTCCTTAATTAAAGTGACTCTAAAACGCGTTAAAAAAAAAAAGAAATAAAAAAAAAATGATTAAATTAATGCATAGCACACCCAATGTAGGCGTAAATGTGTTTAACACACACGCAAACTCATATAATATGTATATAGGTATATAGGTATGCGTTTGCTATACTCGCTCGCGCGCCCCGATGACTTGCTGTTTCCCGTAATTTCCGAAGGTGGAAGAGGCTATATCTATATAACTACTACTCCCACAATCGTATTTGCTCAATGTCAGATCTAAAAGCACATTCCAATGTTAAATAAGTGAGAAGCACACGCAAAAAGAAAAAAAAGAACTTGAACGAGAGAGAGAGAGAGAGAGAGAGAGAGACATCGAAACTCTATAGCTCTTCCACGTAAATCGACACATAAAATATATCGAGATAGAGAAAAAGAAAAATATCTCGCGCGTGGCAGTGTATTAACGCGCACGTCACTCGCCATTAACTATCCCGTTCTATTAAGCATCTCATAGCGTCAAGGATGATAGTCTCTCTTATATCTCTCCGCACCTCGACTTCACCCACCTCTTACATGTACACACACTTATATGTATAGTAAAAACTTGGCGAAAAGTCGCCACGCGTACTTAGACGCAGCAGAGGTAAAAAAAAAGGAGAGCTTGGATATGTATTTATACTAACTCTATACGTATATTATACAGGCAGTAGGCGCGCCGTGAATCGTTTCAAATTTTTCAGAGCATAAAGGATACAGCGCCAAAGGGGCCACTACATTAAATTAATGCGCGTCGAGATGAAATGAGAGGAGGGGCCGGTCTATACTCATCCTACCTACCCAATGATGGTATTTTTTTTCATTATAATTATCCACGTTATGCAAGTTCCGCGCGTGTGAGCGGCGCTTCGCTGTGGATATGGCCGAGTTTTAACTTATATGTATATGCCCATGTAGCATTGAAGAGCCGAAAGATATAGTACGTCGTTTGAAATAGAGGAGCAGATGATTTCTGGAGACCTTTAAATTCATTGGTCAATCCATTTTATTGCTGCTGTTTACATATTTTTTATCCAAGAGTTTATCCCACAACAATGATATTTTATTTTGATCTCTTTTGACTCTATTCTAGCATATAGTATAATATAGATTTCGTAGGACGACAAGTTAAAAGCTTCACAACGCTGCGCTTTGAGCTTTGCTCTAATTAAGATATTGCGAAATAGAGAGAAAAAGTATGGACTCAAAGTTTGTTATATATACACATTCAAGTCTCACGAGCTTTCAATAAGCGACCTACTCCCTTTGAACTTTTTATGTGTGTAGGTATACATTCATTTTTATTTTTCTCTCTTTTCTATATCCTACAGCCCACCACAAATACAAATTTCGGCGAAGGATCGTGATATCAGTGGTGTATCACTAACATTTTTTTACAATTTTTTGTAATTTTTTCACCGTAAATCTTTTTTATATAATACATAAAAACAAGAAGTGGATGAGTCTCTACTACCTCTTTTCTCCCTGTTACTATGTCGAGAGGGTATATAGTTTATAAGTTGTCGAGTGCGCGCACTCTCGCTTAGCTACAAAATTATCGATTTTTCATTAGCGCCATTACTAGGGCAAGATGCTACTTTAATTCTCCTTGACGTAGCGCATCTATATGATGTAAGTACATATAACCAACCCATCGTAATATAAACCGCATATAAATCATTTTTAATCGAGAATATCTCGATATAATATGAAATTTTTTCTTCTTTTTCTTTGCTATGTACGTTGCTGTCTCGGATTATTTTTTGTGCTAGTTTTTAAATTGAAATTTCACACATTGCAATAAGTTTGAATATAAAAGTTAAAACACGTGTGTGTGCAATGATTGTAAAGGTACCTATATGTAGTGGTCAATAAACAATGGTAGAAATATTTTCTTTGTGCCACTACTAAGAATAATTGCGTAAATGCCAATAGATTCTAAGTTCTTTTTCAAAATTTAAATGTATGTAGAAATGAGTAGATATACCTACTTCTTTTATAAACGTCGACGAGAAAAAAATAAGAGAGAGCTTGAAACGATGCGATAAGCTTCTGAATTTTATATCAACAATCTTGGAACCACCGTTTTTACTTGACCTTTCTGTACTGCGCTTGAATTACGAGGGTACGAACAGAGTAAAGAAAAGAAGAAAAAAAATTGAATTGAAGAAAAGAGAAGCTAGGCTGCTGTGGAGGAGGGTACATTGAATTTTCGAAAGCATCTGGAAAAGGAAGAGGTCAGTTAATAGAGCTGCTGTAATATCGTTTGCTTCCTGCGATTGGCGAGTTGATGCTCTACGATTCTGATTATTTCTCTTTTTTTTGGTCTATAGAACGAGGCCTCTTTCTCTCTCTCTATCTTTTTCTTGCAGCTATATTGAAACGGTCCCTCTACTTATATTTATATACATCTAACTAGGACATGTTGTCACATTCGGGTCACGGATTTTGATGAAACTTGGTATTCGCTTGGAGCCCAACTTTGAAAGAGCGCCCCCCGTGGCGATAGATATAAGCTGCTACTTGCAGCATTATATGGAGTCTTATGGGGTCGGTGACT
>JAPYZE010007179.1:0-10035 GCA_030522805.1 Leptomastidea abnormis
GAACGATGGTTAACGTATACTGTAAAATTTGTACATCGGGTCACATCGTACATATATACAAAAATTGATCGTACGAAAGCAGTGAATCTTACGTGGTAATGATATTATGACACGCGCACGACTTACACACGCGCGCACACGCACACAACAAAAGTTAAAAATTTTGTTTTACATTGCTTGAAAGCTGTTCTACCACAAACAATCTTTTTAAGTTTTGCATATTTGTTTTACACGCTATCTTTGAGATTTAATTAAAAGTTTGACCTATCTATATATATAAAAATTTTTAGACGTGTAACTCTTAAAATTTGTATATTTTTAATTCTAATCTTCCACATATCAATCGTTATCATCCTTGCAAAAACTAATGTTGTTCGTATCTTAAAAATTAGCGCAAGTAACATCTTTATAACTTTACGTAAAAAAACTTTGGGATATGTTACCTAAATACAACACTACAGCGTATTTAAATCGAAAATAAAGAACCATTTTATCCTTCAACGATAACAATAACGTAATTATCATAACAATAAACCAATATGCAAAAATTGAAGCGAGTATAAACAATTTTAAGAAAAATAACAACTTGTGAAGTCGTCTAATTTTTTTTGTCAGCTCGTGCATCGATAACAAGTACAGATACTCTCTATACATGCTAAAAATAATAGAAAACTATTTTTGCGCTCTAGAGGTTCTCAAATGCTTATATGAGTGAAAAGACAGACCATATGCGCCAGCGTAATTGGTCAAAGTTGAACATGACTGTAACCGAAGAACTACCTTATGCATATCGAGGTCATTCTGACACTAAAAGTTTATTTGTTTACAACCTACTTTAGTCATTTTGAAATAGACTAAATTTTCAAATTTTTGGAATGTAGAGGAATAACAAACATTATATTTATGTAACCAAAACTTATATTGAATCCAAAAAAATACATTTATTTCTAATCTTTATACATTAGATTTTTATTTTTCATGATTCATTTCATTAGACTACAGAATCTTTTATAATAATCCTTATTCCCTTTTTTCATCTAATGCTTCTTCTTTTTTTCTTTCTCAATACAATTACGCAGCTCAAATTCGCAAAAAGTGAACATTCCTGATTTTCATTCATTACTAATTAAGTCGAATACTATAATTTTCTACTATAGAAAAGCATGCTTAGTATACGACATTATCGCGATCATCAATCCGCATGAGTAAGTATGAATAGGGCTGAAACTGGTCGGCCACTTACTTCCACTACTTATGTCCCTGAAAATTTAAAATACACTCAGGTTAAAAGCGTAATTCCTTCTACTACTTATCGATGAGTATCTCCTTTTTTTCTTTATCTCTTTCAGTACAACTTCATTATTTGGAAGTTCACGTATGCTTCTGCTAATGTATTGCACGCGATGTGCAGTTTATTGTCTTATTTGTTAATTTATAGCATTTTTAATTCAAATGTTTTATATGTAAATGGATAATTGTTGAAGTTTTGTGACAATTAAAAAAAAATTCTAATAAATATTTATTCTAAAGTAATGCAATGAAAAAATATTCCCATAAAACTCTTAAGATCTTAAAATTCAATTAAATTTTTATCGTACCCTAATTAAATTTCATCCATAAAATATGAAAAGCAACAAATTAAAAAGAAAAATATCAAAAAACAAAATAAAAGTAAAGTAAAAGCATTTGGTAATCAGGTATCAAGACATACATATATACATATAAGATATAAAACTAAGATCTACTAGCGCGTCGATCTTTCCCAAACGCACACTCTTATTATTCCGGAAGCGATTAGAAAAAAGCCCCTTACACGGCCCACGTAAATTTCAGTGAGCAAGCGCCTTTCTTCCACTAATTTTCAATTACTATTACATCTTATTATGAAAGAATCTTTTCCCTTACCCTTATATATATATCCTATATACCCTGTGCTATACCATCAAGTCAAGCGAAACAGGCACTTTAACCTAGACCATTTTCCTATCAAGCCCATAATCCTTTTCTTAGATATACCCCTTTGAGCTGAGGCGAAAGAAATTCCGGACAGTATTCGCGTTTCATATATATACATATGTAGTAGATACGTTCAGCCCTTTTGCCTGTAGTATAGCGCCTTACGGCGTTAAGGTCAGGTGAGTATGGCTGCAGTGTATTGCTTTGGAAAAATCTTTAATCCCAGGCCAGAAAGAAAAGGCGTAGACACACACCACACCGGCAAAGTACACCGCGCACATAGCATAGCCATAGCATATATATAGCCTTCCGGCTTCAGCAAAAGCACCTATCATATAGGAGAAAGAGGAAAGGGTACATAATGTAATATGCTTTATGTATACGTACACATGCCGAGAGCTATATACTATATAGCGCGTGTGCCCTTCCGTACCCGTGCGTACGATCACGAGTATGGGCAATTCAATTTCGCCGAATGGCCAATTGAATTAGCTCGCGCGTCTTGGTCTCGTCGCTTGTTGCCTGGTATCTTCTTCTTCTTTGCTGTTTTTCTTTTCTTTTTAAGCCTGGGACGCCTGGCTTTCATGTAAAAAAAAATTCACGAGGATCTTTAACCCCATCTTTTTCACTTATAGCTACGCGTTCGTGTAAGAGACGTGGTAGTTCCCACTATGACTTTGAAATTGATGAGCCTATAAGTAAAGTCAAATGTTATACTACGATGTACCTCAAATTATTATCAGAGATATATGTCGTGTTTGTCACCACAGGAGTTTATTGAAGACAAGTGTCTTGGAAAATCATTACGGCTATTTTTAATAATAGTCATAATGGATGGAATACCTTGAGATGGAGCGCTTTTATACAATATAAGTATAAATATATATTGTTCAATCTTAATTCAAATAAATATCTTATTAAGGAAGATGATTTAAAAATAACCAATATACTTGTACAAAGAAGGAAAGCGTTGTAAAAAATTACTTATTATGTAACAAATTACAGACAAAAACTTCAATACACATTTAATAAAGGCCAAGTAAAATCGATACAAAATGCAGTTTAAACATTAACTATCAACAATAGCTCATAATTTATTAAAAAATATAATAGAGACTGTAAGTAACATGTAAATAATTTTAAACAACTATTTTATTTTATGACTATCTATCTTGTTTTGTAAATCTTGATGTGAAGGTAAAAAAATTATAAGATTTCATGTACTAAGTTATGTTTAGAAATAAAAAATCATATTGTTATTTAATCAAAGTATTTCTTTATTTTATGTATCTTATTACTGTATAATCTACAAAAAAATCAACTCACAATATTTTATGTGCGTTCATCCAAACGTTTCAAAAAATCGTGTTAATAAATAAAATTTTTTATTTATTAATTTATTTTTTTTAACGTTTCATTCTTTTACATTTACATAATTTCCAAATCATTTCGCAAGCAAACACAACAAGTGCTATAAATTGCCAAAACAGAAGGGCATATACAATTTTTTGATATTGAGATAAAATTTCATTTTGTATGAAAACTTCCTTTTCTTCTTTATTTAATTGAATATCTTCATAAAAATCGAACACTATTGAATTCTTGTGCCACAAATTAATAATACCCGATTCAAACAAACGCCGATACTTTTTCGAAAATTTATCAACGTAAGGAGATGTCCTTTCAAAACCCATCACAACTAAAGCTGTCATAAGTGGTTCCTTTACAATATCAAGCCTCCAACCATCAGAATCGTCAGAAAATTTTTTTAGAACGTATTCCCCTTCGACACTTCCTATTTCGCAAGCATTAACTGCTGTTGTAATGATTAAAGATTTTACACATGAGCCTACTAAGTTTGCAGACTTTAATATTTTTGATGAATTATAAAATTTTTTGTGTACCAAATTGCTTGAAATACTAAAAAAGAATGCAGCCGCATGTGTTATTGAAGGAGTAATATTTTCATTAGTTACATCTTCTAATTTATCGTAAGTGCGAAATTTGTATTCATGCAGACGAAAATCAAATAACATTTCAATTATTTCTGCTGAAAATATGACGCTTAAACAAGTCAAAAATATGAAAAATAACTTGTCTGACAATTTTTTCGGTTGAGATAACATAGTATTTCCAATAAAAACGTTGACGATATTATAAATTGTCCAAATTGTTTGATCAAATTTTAAAACACGAATTATGACATACAATGACATGAGAAGAATTTGTAGTACACATAAGCCAATTATAAACGTATAATTTATAACGACGTCAGAAGATCCGGATTGTTTGACAATAAGCAACTTTTCTCTTTTATATAATACAATAAATTCGTAAGGTAAGTAATGGTGATACTTAAAAAGTCCAATTGTAACAATTGGACACATTTCGTAGTTTATTAACGGCTGCTTCATAGGTTTTAAAGGATCAGTACGAATAAAACGCATTGAAAAATTTAAATTTTCAGCTAAAGCTTTACTCATCATTGTAATGAGACCGAAAGTACGATTTGTGTCTGTTATAGAGTCATTAATATTTGCACCCATTTCATTACCACACCATTCTTGTATTCCTATAGTTAAAGAATAATTGTGTAAATTTTTCAATTTATCATAGAATAATTCAGTGCGAAAAGGAAAATAATCAACTGAAAGTGTTTGATTAAACGGATTAAATTGATAAAGAGTGATATTTAAATCGTTAAATCTAGTTTTTAATGTATTCGTTCTGATTTTCTTTTTTTGAAACACATGAAACACGACAATGTTTAAAAATTTTTCAGACCAACTGTAATTAAAAAATTTTTGAATATTAACGATATCTTGATAACCTACTAGAAAAATAACACATTTTGCCCTCGACTTTTTTTGTGTCATATAATCAATAAAAAATGCAAAACTTAAAAATTCGAGTGTAATATTACTTTCATTACCATCGATAATAATTCCGTATAATGTTGTCTTCAAGTTACTACTAATAAGTAAATTTTTTACAATTTTCAACTTGTGCTTGGTAACATCTGTTGTCAATTCAGTTATGTTAATCACCAACGACGGGATTTGACTAGATATTTCATCTAAAATTTGCAATGAAGTAAACGACAATTCGTTTTTTGGTGTTAATAGAACAATTTTTTGATACGGAATATTTTGTTTAACATATTTCGTAAAAAATTTAGCCAAATCCGTAATGCTATAAGTATTTACGCCACAACATATAATGAACAAAAGAAAAATCGTTTTTTCTGATATCATACTGCCAAAAAATAAAAATATTTATTTAAAGTGTCGTACTACTAAAAGTCTACTGTACGAGTTTTACAATCATTACAGTCAACCGACAGGAAAAGTTTATTATTTATTAACAGACATAATACAGGCTAGCAGTAGCTTGTAAATTATTTTAAAATAATTATTGTGTTTAAAGACAATGATTTTAAAAAAAATGAATATATACCAACAAGCAAATTGTGAACAAAAATTACATTTTATATCATCGTGACTCACCGATAAAAACTTTAGTAAATAATTAAATAAAGGTCAACTGAAATCAATAAAAGATGCAGTTTATATATAATTTTTCAAAGATTTAAAATCGATTTATTGACCGGCTTCGTTAAAAGCAATTTTACAAACATAATAAATTTGAATCTACATAAAGACTTGTGTACTTAATTTGTATTAGATAATTATTGATACATTTAGTGTAAAAAGAAAAACAAAATTTCTAAAAATTTGCACATTAATCTCAAGTAGAAAAATAAAAAGCCATATTTCGATAACAAATTATATTTATTTGTTTTCCAAAAAATAATTAAGTAAATTACAATCATATTCAATTACATGTGTCACGCCAAAACAATTCTAACATAACTTTATGTGCGCACAACAAAGAGTTTTAAGAAAATGTATCGATAAATTGTTTATTTTTTTTCTTTTTTGAAATTTTCTTTATCTCTTTACGCTTGCATGATACCCAAATTATCTCGCAAATAAATACAACAAAAGCTATGAATTGCCAAAACAGAAGGGCATATAGAACTTTTTGATATCTAGTTAAAATTTCATTTTGTACAAAATCTTCAATGTCTTCTTTGTTCAATTGAATATCTTCGTAAAAGTCGAAAGATAATGAATTCTTGCGCCACAATTTGATAATACCCGTTTCAAACAAACGATGATATTTTTTTGAAAATCTATCCACAAAGGGAGATACTTTTTCGAATCCCATTACATTTATGCCTGCCATTATTGGCTCCTTCACAATATCAAGCCTCCAACCATCAGAATCGTCAGAAAATTTTTTTAAAACGTATTCCCCTTCGACACTTCCTATTTCACAAGCATTAACAATAGGTGTTACAATTAGAGATTTAACGCACTGACCTACCAAGTCTCCGGACCGCAACATTTTTGATAAATTTGATAATTTTTTATGTATTAAATCATGTGAAACCTTCAAAAAATATCTTGATAAGCCAGTTATTGACGGAGTTATGTTTTCATTCATTACATCTTCTAATTTGTCATAAGTGCGAAATTTGTGTTTATGCATACGAAATTCAAACAAGACTTCAATAATTTGTGATGAAAATATAACACTTAAACATACTAAGAATAAAAAGAAAAATCTATCCGACCATCTTATTGGTTTTGGTAAAGTCATATTTCCAATAAATATGTTAATAACATTGTAGATGGTCCAAGTTTGGTCAAATTTAAAAAAACGAATTATTAAATATAATGTCATGACAAGAATTGCTAGTGCACATAAAGCAAAAATAAATGAATAATTAAATGTAACGTCAGAAGAGCCGCGTTGTCTAATTATTAACATTTTTGTCGCCTTAGAAAGTACAATGTATCCGTAAGGCAAGCGAAATTCATGTGGTTCCAATCCATCAGTAGTTATTAAGCATATATCGTAGTTCACTAATGGATTTGACATTATTTTTGCCTTTGATTCATAATGAAATAAACGTATTGAATAATTTAAATTTTCAGCCAAAGTATTACTTAGCATTGTAATGAGACCGATAGGACGGTTATTATCTGTTATAGAATTATTAATACGTGAGCCCATTTCATTACGACAAGTCGGTCTTAATCCAACGATCAGGCTGTAATTGTGTAAATTTTGCAGTTTGTCATAAAATAATTCAATTTGAAACGGAAAAGAATTTACTGAAAGTGATTGGTTAAATTGATTAAATTGATAAAGAGTGATATTAAAATCATCGAATTTATTTTTCAATTTTTTTGTTTTATATTTCTTTTTCTGAAATACGTGAAATACGATTAGATCTAGAAATTTCATAGACCAACTGTAATTGAAAAATTCTTGAATATCAACAATATTATTATTATTAAAAATGAATCAATAAAATCTACGTAGTTGGTTAACTCTAGTGTTATGTTATTTTTAATGTTACCATTGGAAATGATACCATATAAAGCTGTTTGTGGATAACTTTTAAAAAGTAGACGTTTTAAATTCGTATACTTATCATTGCTAATGTTGTTCGTCAATTCAGTCATGTTAATTACCAATGATGGAAAGCGACGTGATATTTCATGTATAATTTGAGAGGAAGCAAGTGAAGATTTGCTTTCTCGTGTAAACAAAAACAGTTGTTGTAGTGGAAATCTTTGTTGAACATAGCTAGTAAAATATTTTGCCAAATCCGTAATGCTGTAAGTAGTTGCAATATTAAATGTTAGAAACAAAACAAAAATCCTAATTTTGCTGGTTATCATACTGTGAAACATAATAGAAATTGGATCAAAAATTTTGTTCAATAAATGTTTTGTGCTTCCACAAAGATAGACTTAAAATGACTAAAGTTTTGTCGTTGGAGTTTTATAATCGCTGTAGTTAACTCACGAGAATAGCTCATAATTTGATAACAAACGTAATGTAGACTCGTAGTAATATGTAAATAACATGAAAAAACTATTTTATCTTATGAGTATCTATATTACTTTGCAAATCTAGGTGTAGGATTAAAAAAATGATAAGATTTTATGTACAAAGTCTAAATTTATGAATAACAAAACCACATTGTTAATCGATACAAGTATTTATTTGCTTTTCCGTTAAAAGTTACAATATGATTGACAAAAAAACTGGTATTACAATATTTTATGTGTCTTCAACCAAATTATTCAAGGAAATGTGCAAAAAAAATTAATTTATTTGTTAGTTTACTTTTTTGAATTTTTCATTTTTTTACTTTTATATAATTTTTAAAATAACTTCGCAAGCAAACACAATAAGCGCTATAAATTGCCAAAACAGAAGGGCATATACAATTTTTTGATATCGAGATAAAATTTCCTTTTGCATAAAAGCATCCTTTTCTTCTTTGTTCAATTGAATATCTTCGTAAAAATTAAACCACAACGAATTTTTTTCCCACAAATTTATAAAACCCGATTCAAATAGATTCCGATATTTTTTCGAAAATTTATCCACATAAGGAGATGCTTTTTCAAATCCCATTACACGTAAGCTTGTCACAAGTGGTTCCCTTACAATATCAAGCCTCCAATCTTCTAAGTCTTTAGAAAATTTTTTAAGTACAAATTCTCCTTCTGTACTTCCAATCTCACATGCATTAGTAGCTGGCGTAACAATTAGAGACTTTACACATCGACTTACTAAATTTACAGAAAATAATACATTTGATAAATTCAAAAATCTTTTGCGTGATAAATCGCTTGATATATTGAAAAAGAATGCAGTCGTATGTGTTATCGAAGGAGTTATGTTTTCATTAATAACATCTTCTAATTTATCGTAAGTGCGGAATTTGTATTCATGCAGACGAAAATCAAATAAAATTTCAATAATTTGTGCTGAAAATACGACGCTTAAACATGTCAAAAATATGAGAAATAACTTGTCTGACAATTTTTTTGGTTTGTACGCGATGGCATTTCCAATGAAAACGTTGACGATATTATAAATACTCCAAATTGTTCGATCAAATTTTAGAATATGAATTATTATATACAATAGCATGAGAAGAATTGCTAATACGCACAAAGCAAATATAAATGAATAGTGAATTGCAATGTTAGTTATGCCGGATTGTCTTACAATTAGCATTTGTTCTGATTTGGAAATTATAATAAATTCATAAGGTAAGCGATGGTGGTACTTAAAAAGACCGATTGTAAATATTGGACACATTTCGAAGTTTATTAATGGATGTTTCATAACTTTTCCTGATTCTAGATTAATAAATTGCATTGAAAAATTTAAATTTTCAGCTAAAGTTTTACTGATCATTGTGACTACACCGAAATTATGGTTTTGGTCTGTTATAGAAGCATTAACACTCGGACCTAGTTCATTCATGCAAAATGGTTTTACTCCAATGATTAAAGAATAATTGTGTAAATTTTTTAATTTATCATAGAATAATTCATTGTGAAAAGGAAAATAATCAACTGAAAGTGTTTGATTAAATGGGTTGAACTGATAGAGAGTAAAATTATAATCATCAAATCTATTAATTAATGTTATTGTTTTATGTTTTCTTTTTTGGAGAACGTGAAATACAGCAACGTTTAAAAATTTTATGAACCAACTGTAATTAAACAAATTTTGAATATTAACGATATCTTGATCACCTATCAAAAGTAAAACACATTTGGGCCTCGGACATTTTTTCGTAAATAAATCAATGTATTTTTTGTACTTAAAGAATTCCAAAGTTATATTTTTTGTAGTATTGCCATCGATAATGATTCCGTATAATGCTGTCTTCAAATAACTTTTAAAAAATAAATTGTTTAGATTTGTCTCTCTGTGCCTGCTAATGTTTGTCATTGATTCAGTAACATTAATCACAAATGATGGTGAATGACTAGATATTTCATATATAATTTGAGATGAAGCAAACGAAAGCTTGCCTTTTGGCGTGAATAAAACCATTTGTTGTAAAGGAATTTTTTGTTCAACGTATTTAATAAAATATTTTGTCAAATTTTTAATGCTATATGCATTTATGCTATAAAATGTAACAAGAAAAATAAAAATTATCGACTTATTCAATTTCATGGTGAAACAATA
>JAPYZE010007192.1:0-12500 GCA_030522805.1 Leptomastidea abnormis
TATATATATATTGCTTGATGAATCCGTTGAATTAGCAAAATAAATAAATCATTGTTTTCTAGTATCTATAAATCATTAATCAAATGAATAAAATGATTATGTAATGCCATAGAAGAGTAGGAAGACAAAGATGAAAAGAAAAAAGGAAAAAAATTTGCAGCAACAGGAACAATATTTAAGTCGTTGGGCTTCCGGAGTATAAAAAAAAAAAAAGAAAAAAAAAATGAAAGGAGGTGAACGTGTCTCTTTACTCATACGTTGATTGTTAATTAGCCGTTAATTATAAGTCTGTTGCTTGTTCTTTGTCAATTCGTTCTCATTCGAAGCTGAATTACTTTCCGAAAGAGAAGAAGAAAGGGAGAGAGAAAAAGAGAGAAAGAAAGACTCTCTTTAAAGAAAGAGTCTCTCTTAATTCTTTCTCCGTGATCGAGAAGTAACCGTGAAGGTTTTAATGCTCTTTCCTCCCTGTACACTGTGATTTTGAAGCTCCCTAAGGCGATAAAAAATATTAATCGGACGTGGATTGAGAAGCCGGAGATTTTATATGCACTTTTCCCCAAGATCAATACAAATTATAAATCCTGCGAACAGATAATCAATGTATGTGTGTGAGTGTGTGCAGACTTTCTACTAAAGCTTAATGCCAGCTTTTGCTCAGTGTCTTTTTTTTTTGTGAGGGAGGAGGTTCATTTCTGGGTCGACAAACACGTAATTATATGCGTTGCCCAGCACCGTCGCGCACACCCGTGTCTTGGCAGCATACAAGAGCTTTATTTCACTCAACGCTTATTTGCTTTTACAAACTGATAACCCTCCTTCTCCTCCCCCCAAAGAAGCAAGCTCCTGCAGCTGATCAAGAATTTAAAAGCCATCCAACTCATTGTTTTAATTAAAAAACATAAATATTTTTGCTTGAATGAGAATTAAAAACCGTTTATAATTTTTACCTTGTTTCACGTACGTGTGTGTGCGTATGTGCGTGTGTGTAAGTAAGTAAGAAACCCTATATGGTCCCTGCTGCTAGATAGTTTAGATTCGTAGATCGCTAGATCTGTATAAGTCGACAAGTGGTTAGATTACGTATATGATTTATTGCTCGAGCAACGTCACGTTCTGTAGACGCTGGACGCGTATGTGTACTAATTATGACTCGACTCGACTTGATCTGATTGTTTTTTTGTATTGCAAGTATTCGTCATGTAGTATATGCACATATACATGGTACGCACATATATATATATATATATATATATATATGAGAAAATCCACAGAAAAGGGAGTTTAAACTTGAAAGAAATTAAACGAAGGAAATAAAAATATTAAAATGTTAAAATCGCACTATTCGTCAACAGTTTATTTAGGCTCTTAAATTGTGGGTAGATTAAAAAACAACGCCAAGCTGACTTGCAAAATTTCAAGCTTGGCAGGTCCCCGTAAAAAGTTCAACGTACACACGATACGGTTGTTTAATAAGCATGTGCAGGCGAGAGATGAGGGAGAGGAAGATAAGAGGGGGCGAAAGGAACAAAAAAGAGCAGAGAAAAAAGATTCCCCCTCTGCCGAGCGGGAAAAAGCAGGCGAAGTTTGTGACCTAAGACTCGAGCTTGTGCTACAAACAGCAGCACCTTATATTATTAGCTATATATCGAGAGGAAGGCGCGCCAGAGGTGTCTCAGCATCAATGTGGCTATATGGCTTTGGCTGCTGCTGCTGCTGCTGCTACTACCTGTCGCTATCTCGCGCGCGCTTTGTATGAGGGGACATGTAACGTGTGGCTTTTAATGACGTTGACACTCCAAGCAAAATGCCACACACCTCGCGCTCGCGCACTATCGGCAGCCAGCACCGGCCGGTGTACACGGCGCCCCCTAACGACCTGCTCCAAGCCAATAGATGATCGCCAGCCAAGATTGTTTAAAAGCTCCTCAGTGCATGCACACCCACACCCACCTCGAGACCCACACACACACACACACACATTTATATACGGTATATCTACTAGAAAGGGCAATTATAGCGGCAAAGTAAGAATGAGGGAAAGAGGGGGAGGAGCGTCTGGACAAGGAGAAAAATCAAGGCGCCAAGTCGTGAGAGGGCAGTTAAGGTACCCGCAAAGCGCGATAACCTCTTAATCGCTCTCGTCTCCTAGTTCCAAGCAGGATATGAGGTATATTCGGTATTCTATAGCTTTTGCTACGAAACAGGATTTTTAGCTGCATTTAAAAAGAGCAAATTTTCTAGTTTATCTCTCTCTCTCTCTTTCTCTTGTAACCCCTTACAAGACCAAGATAATATCTCATGCTCTTTGTTCTTTAGTCAGACACTGCCGGACACATTTGACTTATTTAAATTTTAATTCATTATTTTTTCTAGCAAATGCCCATGTGAATCTTTCATAAAGTTCTGAGCTTTGAGGCAACATTAATAGCTGCATTTGTTCAGTATTCAAGCTTTGCCTTGGATTCATTAGAGTAGACAGAGTGTACAAAAGAGAAAAAAAATTAAGAAAAAAAAAAAATACTTTGACTAGCTAGTCGTACATCGACAGATGGAGGAATAATATGAGCCTTTGGCATCCACGTCGTGCCTGGGTAATATTGACGCCAGGAGAATAATTAGAATCGAGCTCGCCCAGTTCGTCAGGGGGCTAAAGTCCCGCGACCCGTTCTAGTCGTCGTCGTCGTCGTCGTCGTCTTCCTTGTTTTTCCTTCTCCGCGGGACACGACTTTTAACGGTGCGAAAACCTTTCGTACCGGTAAGAAGATAGCTACTCCACGATAACATATACATAAGAACAATATTTCAAAAGAGATTTTAATTGGCCCTTGAAATCAGGGACGGCGAGGAAGCTAAGATTAACTTCTTATACCAGCTGTCGCACACAGGCTGCCAACTTTTTTTTTCCTTTTTTTCAACTTTTTTCGCTTACTAACTGTGCCCTTGTATCGTCTCTCATTTAATAATTAAAGGAAAATCATTTTTTACTTGGAAGTAGGTATTTTTTTATAAGGTGACTTTTCAAGTCTTATTTCGACGCCTGCAACCATAACTAGCAACTTTGAAAACAGCTAGCAAAAAAAAAAAAAAATTAAAAATGTTAGACGAGGAAAACCGCTACAGCCGAGTTGAGCTGAAAAAAACAATTCTAATTTTTCACGTAAGATAATTAAGGAGTGATATGTGTTGTTCTCCGTCTCAACGCACTGAGGAATCGCGTAGTTTTCGTAACAGGCATCGTTTTAACTTGTTGGTATTTTTTTAATTCGTTTTCAGAAAAAATTTTCTCATGCCTACTTCTTATTTCAAAGTTATCGGTTGAATCAGTCGCGACCCATGAAAGAAGGCCCTTTGAAATTCGTCATGGCCTGTAAGCAAGCAAGCAAGCAAGAAAGCAAGTGAGCGTAGTTCAAAACTTTTAAAGAGAACATCAAGAAACGATCGAAAATCTGGCGGACGAGTCAATTGATTAAGTTACGCCTCGCGCACTACCTGTTATATACCATTGTTTTCCAGTGTTTTTTCTGTCCTCTATTCTTGCAAAGAATGAGAAAGAAGATGTATTGTGTATCGAATGCAATTTCGTTGGCCAATCTCTTGGTTTTTCGCCTTGTCAGGAAAGAACGCTGTACTTCTTAGCTTGGCCGGGTCTCCGATACACGCTTTCTCACACTTTGTGGATTGGCTTCTTTTTGCTCTCTCCGTTCTTTGCTGATTTTGCCGTAGTCGTGAATCCATTATCGAAACTGCCAATGCCAGGTATTTTTCGAACAAGCTTTTTTGGAAGGGTGGCAGATTGGTTAGCGGCAGGTAAACGATCTGTTTAAAGAAAATAAGCAGGTTTTTTTTAACTAAAGCCAACTACGGAAGTTAGACGGGCGCGCGTGTCTGTGTCTGTGTGTGTATGCGTGTAGGAATATATTACTAAGAGTTTAATGATATATTGACTGCGCGCTATCAAAGTATAAACATATAATTTTAGCAAAAAGATAGGAAAAAAAATTGCCTTTAAAAATCTTATTTACTATATATATATAATAAATTTATTTGAACAAATACCTATACTTTCGTTCGTTATAACACACAAAGTAAATAAAAATAAAAAATTTTCTTTCATTAAACTGGTTTCTTAGAAATGAGTCGTTATAACTTACAGGTTAAGCTGATAAAAGTGTCTCTATATATAATTGGCCAAGCCACGCGACATAAATAATATTCACTATATACTATTCGAACTTTAATTACTACCCAAATGCAACGTAATCATTTTATCCATTTCGCGATATAAAAAGCGAGATAAGCGATAAGCTTCAAGCGTATAGTTCCTTGCCTTCAAACGGGCGCACTGCAGACAAAAACGAGGCTGAAAATCACAAGCAAGGCTTGCTTGCGCGTGTTCACGCAATATGCATCAAGATTCTGTCGATTCTCACCATAAATCAGTAAAAGCCCCGCCGTCGCGTCACTTATCAAAAAGTAGCTCAATGAAATTTCCAGATTTTCTCCGAAAAGGATGAAAACTCGGCGCGGGGCTTCGACGTAGGTGAAACGTATAGCTTTCGTAACTTGCGAAGCGGCGTTGATAGAATGCAATTGGCATAGTCGCTCGCCACAGGTTGAGCGCGGGCGTGCGCCTTCTTCATATCTCGTCCCCGCGCCGTGCGCTTCAAGCTAAGCAACTGCAAACGAGTTCTCTTGGCTGGCTGGCAGCAACGGCGGCGGCGGCTCGAGCGGTCACAGGTTTTTCGCCCCCCTTGGCTCTCTAATTCCACGTGTACTGACCGGCTTATTCTACCTGAGAAGGAGGGAAGCTGGCAGACTAGCACCAGCACCAATACTAGCAATATATGTTGGGATCTCATTCTCACCGCCGGTTTATCAATCGCGCATTTTTCGCACAATGTTATTTTTCGCCGCGCAGACACGTTTTCGCGGAGTCTGATTTATTATTAGTAAGCCGTAGCGACGCGAGCAGCCAATTAGTATTGGTTAGTACCCATGGATTTTATTTTCTATGAAGACGAGTTATGGTGGTGGTGGTGGTGTTTTGATAAGCCTCGACCGCCTTTGAGATACGCAATCTTGATTTGATACGGTCCCATTAAAAATTATGGCAACAATAAAATTGACTTAATACTTGGGTAATAATAAACACAACATATACATTCAATAGGAAAAATTACAATGGCTTGATAATCGAAACACTTCATTTTCTTATTCCACCGCAATTCAGAGCAAAATAATAATGTTCAGAGTTAAATAATTTATGATTTCTTACTCTAAATTTCTTGCAAAAATAATGCAATTTATAATTCATATACTACAATAGCAGGCTAATAACGAATGTCGTCGATCACAAGAAATCAGTCATAAGTATGGTATTAGCTGATAAACCAATTATATGACGACTTTTCAAAATTTCGCAAAAATGAGAAGAAAGGCAAATTGAAAAAAAATAAAAAATGGAACGCGAGTTTGGACCGAGACTTGACAAAACATACAGTAGTGTGTGTGTGTGTGTGTGTGTGTATGTATAGCAGTGCTTATGCATCCGGAAAGTTAAGGCCTTTAAAAAGATAATAATCGCATGACGGGAAAGACGTTCATTTACATCACGATTTTGGCAGGAGTTGTAAAAAGTCAGGAGGTCCAAGTAAATGCAAGCGTCGCCTGATGTATTGCTTGAGCAAAGAGAAAGAGCAGCGCGTTGACGTTGCTTTTTGAGCCTACACAGAAATTCGTTTCCTCGCACTTTCGCTCGTGCATATTGATTACTCCCCCAATCTTTCGTCTTCCCTTTCTCTTTTTCTTCCTCCCGATATCCGAGAGAATTTTTTTCTCTCTCTCTCACTCTGTTAAACACGCAAGATGGGTGTCAGTTGGCGTGAAAAAGGGGGATAAGGCGGAGAGAACTATCCGTTTTATAAAAATATATACGGATGTATAAGTGACGGGCTCTCAGCGTTTAGCAAAGAGTTGACTGTAGCTCATAAAGTAGCGTCAGATTTTATCGTTATAGCTAAGTTATTGAAAAAAAAATAGTGAACAAATAAAGAAAAGGGATAGGAATAGTAAGAGAGGGAGGGGGGGAGGAAGAAACGGAAAAAAAAACTGGGCAATGGGCACACGCAAGTATTAAAATTCGCGAGGGAAGTATAAGACAAGGCGAATTTATACAAGGGCTTCGACACGCTGTTAACATAGCTATAGATGATGCAGCCACACACCAGACGTAGGCACAACTACAGCAGGAATAGCCTCCGATATTAAGATGCTCAGCAGATCTCGACGCTTTGCCGCTTTTTTAACTGTAATTGCTCTTTTCTTTTTCCGGAGGAGGAGTGTACAGACAACAGACTGATATAACTATATCTATATATCTGAAGAAAAAACAAAGAGGCAATCTCAAGAAGAAATAAGAAGGGGTGGCTCAGCTGTTAGCTTTGAATAGCGTCGTTAATACACTATCTTCATAAATAATGATTGTAATATGAAATTCGTATAAGCAAGAAGAACAAGTAGCAATAATACGATGTAATGTGTATACATAATCTGTTTTTTCTCTCTCTCTCTCTCTCTCTCTCTCGTGTGTGTAAGTGTGTGTGTGTGTGCGTGATGTGTATGCACGCTCGATAAATGTCAATGATGAGAATTAGATGCGGTAGCTCTCGTGTGGCGCAGTGCTTTCACAGCTTTTTCTACAGCTGCAGCACAACGTCACGCAGTACGAATGCAGCTCTTTAAACAAAACGATAACTTTATTTTATTCGACTCTCAAGCAAACTACTATTCTTCCCGTGATTCCGACCAAAAGTAACAGTCCCCGGCTTTTCCGAATCGAGATGAGTTGAATAGCAGTTTGGTGTGGGCTCTAATCTATAGGGGAGTAGTCGTCACCCGTACAAAAAGAAAGCTTAAAAAAGAAGAAGAAGAAGAAAAATGATGGCGATCGATGGGGAAGTATAGTGTATTGCCTGGAGGGCAAAAAATTATTGGCTCTTTAAGAGTAGAACGAATTCGGGAAGCTGAGAGAAAGAGAGAAAGGGAAGAATTTTCTCTCTTTCTCCCGGCTGCAAGAACGAGAAATAAAATAGCAAGTATAACATCAGCGCTGAATCAGGGCGGATATAGGGTCGGCGTGTACGCGCCTGCGCTTACCCAGACCAAGAAACAATGGCGAGAAATGGCCCGCAGCGTATATATGCAGGCCCCGGAGGCCAGTAACATTGTCTTGAAAAGCTATAAAATAAAGTAGCCAAATAGAGGAGGAGGAGGAGGAGGAGGTGGTGGTGGTAAAAGAGAGAGAGAGAGAGAGTGGGAAAGCGCGTTCTCGCGTATGCCACACACATACACAGAGACAGAAGTGGCACGGGACCGAGAACGGATTGGCGACGATCAGTTTGGTACATATAGAAGGAGGCTTTGTTGGACCGAGTACTCGTAAGATGCTTATAGATGCGTGGCTACATAGCAAGAGTAATTTACGAAAGGTGCATGAAGTAGGTGCACCTAGGGCAAACCAGAGAGAAATATAGAGAGAGCTGATGCCAGGCAGAGAAGAATCGCTTGATTGACTTGTTTGCGGAGCAAATCTTGTAACGGATCGCTTTTCATGCGCGCGCGCACGCGGTCGCGGTGGTTTAAAGTAGCTCTCGCGCAAATGAATTTCTCAAAGCTGCCACTTAGCGCTGCTAGACGAAGGCGAGAATGAGCAAAAACACAATGCTGCTAGTACCTATATGTTTATATATTGCTATATTGCTGCAATGCTACGACTCCAAATTGATGGAGAAAAACAATTTTCCCCAAGTCATTCGCGGTGAAAACAAATTTAAATCTTGAGATGAGGCCAAGTAGGTGTACTACCATGTAAAATAATTCAAGAGTGAAAATTATATTTTACGTAGCTTAAAAATAAGGTGAAAAAACAAACAAACAAACAAACAAACGAAAAGTCTACCGACATACATATAGTTACTTATAGATAGATACATGTATAAGTACTACACTATTAACTATACAGACATACCCGGTGCGCAGTAAACAAAAATGATGCCTAGGAAATATCTCTCGTCTTTCTGTACGTAGGTATAACTTGCAAGCCTGGGAAAAAGGCCAGGGTCAAGAAGAAGATTAGCTCCAGTTAGAGAAAATTTTCAATCTTGTACTACAGTTTAAAAGACATTTGTAGACATACAGAGTAATCAGCAGGTAATAGATAGAGAGAGAGAGAGAGTGAGATAGCAGGATAAGTATATAGTAAAAAAAAGGAAAAGAGCAAAGCAGAACTAGAAGCCGGTGGTGGTGGTGGTGGTGGTGGTGGCGGTGGTATGGAATCGACGAGAAAGAGAGAATAAACATAGAAGGGCACAGGTGAAATACGAGATGAGAGGCTAACTCACGCGGCTGGCTATACATACGTATCCCGGCGCCCCCTTGGTCCCTCGCTCACTTGTTGTTTTGGTGTGGGAAAAATTCAAGGCCCAGTGTTAGTTGAGAATTTTTGCATACATTTATCTACACTTAATACAGGAGGAAGAGCTTGAGAGTGTGTGTGTGTGTGTGTGTGTGAGAGAGAGAAAGAGGGAAGATCTAAGGTGAATTCATCCTCAATCTCTTCCTTTTGACGCGCATTTCCTTTTGAGAAAAGAGCGAGGCAGCCCATCTCTCTCTCTCTCTCTCTCTCTCTCTCTCTTATTCATACAGATGCACCCCCTGTATGCAGCTTGCTGCTGATGCTGCTGCTGCTGGCTGAGAAATGGAGGGGGAAAGGGGAGCGCAGATGAGAGAAAGAGAGCTAGCTGCTACCTGTCGCTCAATGGAAACTGGATACCTACCTGTCGCTCCTTATGGGAAGATTTTTCGTATAATATGCGAGCGGGGTCAATACTGTGTCGTGTCGAGAACTACAGGTCGCGCCCGACGCGTGAGAGAAAGAGAAGCTATAGACTCTGTGGGCTCGCTTTTCAAAGGACTACCCCGAGCCTTGCCGCCTAAGGCTGCTGCTGCCACTTCTGCTCCTACTGATGCTAGCGCCATACATGTGGCAAAAAGCCCTGCTTTTTTTCCTCCTGCTCTCAGCGGCGGCTGCGGCGGCTAGTGTATACACTTTCTTTTTCAGTCTCAGACCTAATGGAAATCTAGCGGAAGGACACAATTTTTTTCTATCTCTTATAGCCCTAGAACCAACTTTTTTATATCCACTCGTATATAATATGCAGTGTATATATAAGCTCCACAAGATTTTGTAAAAAACCTGTAATTCTCTTCTTTCCTTTTCTCCGTCCCCACAATATCCTTATGCCTCTATACACACACACACACACACACACACACACACACACACACACACACACACACACACACACACACACATACATATTCCGTGAGAATTCAGCGATCAAGCTATTATATAGTATAGACTTGGTGAATTTTCATCGACTCATCGTTTCGAGAGTAAGCCAGTGTGACGAAAGTTTCCCACACGGGGGCGGTGGCGGCGACGGGGATCGAGCGTGTCGTTTATCAAAATTTCGCGTCGATCGTGCGCCAAAGCCGCGTAACAACATACCCGCTGATACGACTGCGGATCGAACAACAATTAAGGACCAGCCTTCGGAGCGTGCAGGGAAGAGAGGAGGGGGGGGGGGAGTTCAAATTGCAAGGAAAAATGCCTGGCATATACAAGGCGGACTGCGCGAAAAGATAGAGCTCTCTTTCTTCTTGACTATACGGTCTCAGAGCGCGGAGAGAATTGTAGTCGTCGTCGTCGTCGTCGTCGTCGTCGTCGAGACAAGCAGCACCGTGATTTCCGTGGATAACAAGACGCTTGTAGCAACAAACGATTTTTCCCGTAGCTCTTATAAGCGTCTACGTTACCTTATGTACCTGCGCCCTTTTCCTCGATACCAAGAGCCATGTACCCTGTCACATATCAACACGATGCTCAACATCAAAAGGACTCTCCCCCCCCTCCCTCTCTCTCTCTCTTTTTCAGCTAGACACGGAAAGTTCATAATATCATTTTCGCTGGGGAGACACACAAGTGAAACTTAGCTCTTCGATAACACATGTGAATTGTGTATTGGTATCCACTGTCGATCAAGATTAGAATCTTATTTTTTTCTTCTCTTTTCATGTCCTCTACTGCGTCAAAGTTTAATTCATCTTTTCAACCTTTACTTATCACATAAGTCAGTTGTTGAATTTCTTCTATTACCGATTAACAATTAACTTGAAATTTTAGCTTTTCATTAATAAGCATCGCTGTCTTTCTCTATTAGGATTATAAGAATACAATAGATCAGGCTTTTTATCTAGTTTACGTTCAAGGTTTTCTAATTCAAATTATATTAAATTAGTTAAAAACATTAAGAATAATTACAAATATGCTGTAGTGAATTTTTAGAGAATATTTTTGTAGAAGAAGAAGAAGAAAAAGATGAAGAATTTTTCGAGTGCGAGAGCAGTCCATTATTTCACCTAGAATTTTTATGAAGATCCAAAAAAAAAAAAACAACCGTGAGGGCGATAAGACGTGTCAAAGGGAGGAGGAAACTACTCGTGTAAAAGAAAAGCGACAGGGGATAGAGAGGAAGAATTAGTAAAAATATAGGATCTACTCTTCGCTCGTGCGGATAACAATCAAATAATGTGTGTATATATGTGTACGAGGGTCGTCGCACTTTCTTGTGTCACTCCGTGAGAAGAACATACAGGAGCAAGAGAGAGATAGAAGAAAGACGAGAGAGAGAGAGAGGAAGACGGTTCGCGCCGGCGACACATGAACACGTGCACGTGTACGGACGGCGTTGATTTTGCCTGTCCTGTTCCACCCGTACAAATGATATTACTAGTACTAAGGATAAAATGAGAGTTTCACGTGAGCTGCGGAATGTGTAAAGGTACATGCATGTGTGCCGAGATATACATATCCCGAGTATCAACTTCTATACGTTATTATCACCGCGTCGTTGGTGGTCTAAAACTGAAAGTGGAGCGTAACCAAGCCATTCACTGTGCACCTACTTGATAAAAGAGAGATAGAGATAGAGAGAGAATCTGCTTACTACGATGAAGATCCTCATGATGCTGTAATGACTCGCACGCGCGCGTTGATTTTCGCCTTATCTACTTATATAAGAAAGTTTATTAAAGCATGGTGCATTGTTTTCAGATTTCTCCCGACAAACTGCAGCTCACCTGTTGGAAGACGTAAATTACCAAGCAGTAATCGTATATATATATTTCATCATCAGATTATTAATAAATCTAAGGCATAAGAACAATAAGAATAATAAAATTGAAAAAAAAAATATTTGGAAACGTTGAATATTGAAAATGAGAGTGCAAAAACCCGGAGCTGAATTGTGGGCAGGTTGCAGGCTATCAACTGACATATCGATTATAATCTAATGTGAGAAACAGGAATCGATTAGTCACGCTCATGCGAGTTCAACGGCTCAGAGCTCAAGTTACCCTTCTCTCTCTCTCTCTCTCTCTTTCTTTCTTTTTTCTTTCCCATTCTCTCAAATCCGTTTTTTTTTTTAAGTGGCCACATCCTCGACTAACTCGGAAGGAACAAACGTTCCTCGGTCGGGCAGGAGCTTGAAGAGGGCAGGTGCTATGGACCCCCACAGCTTCATGGGAGCAGCTTTGGCGAGCGAGCTGGCCCTATATATACTACAGGCATTAGTCAAGAAGGAGAAAGGGCGAAGGGTGAGAGAATACGAATCGAGAAGAGAAAAAGACCACCGCTCTCCTTTCTCTTCGCGGTCACGACCTGCGAAATTCAAGCCCGCCGCAACTCTACGTTTTCCCGCCTATTAATATGTGTATGTATGTGTGTGTGTGTACTTGAAATACACTTCCCACAGGAGAGTTTTTTTGTTGTCGTTTAGCTTTTCCGTGAGAGGACCAGTAAAGGAAACGTTGCTTGACTCCGAGCTATTAAATTAGAAATGCGTCCCGCCTGCAAAGTCAAAGTCAACGCGCCTCTCGTGAACACACATGTTACAAACTTCCCTCGATTCGCCAGAGAGTATATACCTATATGCGAGCTAAATTTCCTTCTCTCTCTCGCAACTATCGATAGTTACAGGAAACTTGAAGAATTGCCTCAAATCGTTTCTGTAAACATGTTTCGAATGCTATTGCACAAATTGGCTAACCGTTTAAAATCAACTTTACATGCATATTTCTTACTCGTCACACAGCTTTAGTATGTATGCTCTTACTTAATAAAAATAATAATTATACATAGTACAATTAGTTTTATTGCAATTAAATTTTTCTCTATACTTAACACAATATAAATTATATCAAATGATAGACAACAAATTTTTGCCTTATTTTTCTAGCTTATAAGAATTATTGGAAATTTTATTTCATTTCATTGTGCAGTTGTAATAAAATTCATTTAATTAGAAAAGCCCGTGGGATTGTGACGAAGGAGAAAAAAATCGGCTTGTATATGATAAATGCAGAAAGTTAATAACCTAAAC
>JAPYZE010007195.1:0-11169 GCA_030522805.1 Leptomastidea abnormis
TCCGCAGTTGCTTTCACCGCGGCATTCCCGGCCTCCCCGAGGGCTGTAAGTTCTAATCTCTCTCTCTCTCTCTCTCTCTCTCTCTCTCTCTCTCTCTCTTTCTGTACATACATACATACACATATACATACATACATACATACATAAGCACGCACGTGTGTGTGTGTGTGTGTGTGTGTGTGTGTGTGTGTGTGTGGGGTACGCTTAGTGATTAGGCGCGTCGTTGGTCGACCGGGTCCAAGCATAGCAGAGTACAGTGCAACGTTAGTGTCTGACAAAGCGTCTGGTG
The DNA here is from genome assembly GCA_030522805.1 of Leptomastidea abnormis. Classification (NCBI taxonomy): domain Eukaryota; kingdom Metazoa; phylum Arthropoda; class Insecta; order Hymenoptera; family Encyrtidae; genus Leptomastidea; species Leptomastidea abnormis. The sequence goes on from JAPYZE010007195.1 coordinate 290, forward strand.
CGCTGGATAAGTAGTAGTAGCAGTAGTAGCAGCAGCAGCAGCAGCAGTGTATAACAGTATATGGTAGTAGCAAGAATAGCAGCGCTAGCAAGTAGTACAAGTCCGAGTGCGAGCCGGACCACTGCGTCAGTAGTACGAGGCGCAGACACACGGACGGCGCACTCGCGCCTTCTCTTACCCCTTTCCCTTTTCCCCCTCCTCTCTCTCTCTCTCTCTCTCTCTCTCTCTCTCTATCCTCCACCCTCTCCACCTCTACCCACCCTGCATGCACGCACACGCGTAACAACCCGTAGCTTCAGAGTCGGGAGAATAAACTTTGACTATTGTAGAAGTGCTAGCTATGCTTTCGAGCCAAGGAACCGCCTTTCGTCGCTGCCGGGCGAACATTTTCTCATATAGATGATCTGACTGTAGCAGCAGCAGCCTCGCCTGCACCACGGCCAATCTCAATATTCCAGGAGCATAAAGCAGAACATGCGAGATAGAATTGCTGAAAGATGCGCCAGCTGAAAGCCAGCTGTGCTGCCGGCAATGGCAATAACTAAAGCACGACGATAGCCAAAGGCCAACAGCGTCAAAGTCAACATCAACGTCAACGTCCTTGTTGTGCCGTCGTTATTACTTTAATCGGTACTCGATACAGCGGCATCGTTGCTGCGGCAATCGGACGATCAACGCAATCGGAAGCGTAACTAACATATGTATATGTATATATATATATATATATATAGCTCTCGAGGAAGCTTCTTCTGTGTCAGTGGTCAGAGTGGGATAGATCGAGGGAGCCGTTGACCCGCGTCGCGTACTCTCCTTCTTCCACCCCTCGGGCAGCTGCTGCTGCTGCTGCTGCTGCTGCTGCTGCACGGAGGAGAAAAGGCCATAGTGGTGGTGGTGGTGGTGGTGTTGTTGCGCCCGCGCACAAAGAGAGAAGTGCGGGAGGGTAAGATAGAGAGGAGGGAGAGAAGAAAAGTAAGGACATCCGAAGAGTGACGACCGGACGTGGATCGTGGCCTGATGACAAACGGAAGGAAGAGAAGAAGGAAGGAAGTAAGGAGAGAACGAATAACAGCATCATCAACATCAGCAGCAGCAGAAAAAGAAGTACGCAAGCAGTAACACACAGTATATCGCTCGGAAGCAAGTGCAGCGTCGTAGAGCTTTGTGCTGCTGCTGTTGCTGAAGTGCGGCGGTCGTGCAGGCCATCGCCGTTGTCGTGGTTGCATACAAGTGGTGGCGGCTGTTGTGTTGTTAAGTCTACTCGTCACAAGCTCTCTCTCTCTCTCTCTCTATATCTCTCTATCTCAATATCTACCTATACCTCTACTCTTCTCGCCCGTCGATCGATACGTCCGTCGTCTCTTCTCTCTCACTCACTCGCTCTCCTTCCCTTTTTTCTTATTTATATCAGCAGCAATACGCTCCAGAAACTCGCGCATACAACTCGGCCCGGTCGTGCTGATCCTGTCCGAACATCCTCGTGCAGCAACAGCAGCAGCAGCTCATCCAGCCTTCCCTTCCCCTACCCTCCTCCCCTACCATCCCCTTCCATCTCTTGCTTCTTCCCTCGGCCCCATCGCTCGGCGGTTTTCCGACGTATTTTCCACTGGCAAGAGCGAGAGAGGTGGCAGGCACTGCCGAGACACGCTGCGGTGCACTTCACACTATATACATATATATTTTTACTCCCTACTCCCAACTCTCAAGCTAAGCTGTCTTACACTTTCTCCTTCTTCTTCTTCTTCTTCTTCTTCTTCTTCTCTCTCTCCTCTTTCTTTCTTTCTTTCTTCCTTTATTTATATTTCACGAGACTTCACCAGCCTTACTTGCCTTACTTTTCTCTCAACGGACTTGCAAGATGTTGTCTCGTTTCTTTTACTTGTCATGAACGCCAAGAACAATCGCACCGTCAATTTAACATCACCAAATTATAACAAGCGAGAGGAGAAAATCTGATTAAACCCTCTTTATCTCGGATACTCGTCTACCTCCGTGCTCACAGCTCTCTTTCTTATTCTTTCTCTCCCCCCCTCCCTTTCTATATCTTCCTTTTCGTCCCTTCTTTATTTCTGTCCCTTTAGTCCAAGCTCATCATCCTGAGAGTAGCAGTAGCGACAGCAGCGTCCCGAAAGCACGAGAGGAGAAAGAGACATAAGCGTGTAGCCGCAGCAACTTAGCGAGCGAACGCCCCGTAGGGGTCGCGCCAGCTACGGAGCTGAGAAAAGCTGGAGATATTACTGCAAGGGGAAAGAAGTGGAAGAGAAAGAGAGTGAGAGAGAGAGAGAGGAAGGATAAGACCGGGAAGCCGAGCTGCAGACTCCGAGGGAGGACGAGAGTGTCTCATCCTGGCCGCGGCTACAAAAGTATATTAATCATCCTCCGGGTCTAAATCATCTACCAGTGCCGTCGCTGTTCCAGCTGCTCGACAGGAAAATAAGTTATTATTCCGGGGTTCAGTAGTAAATGTAAACACAAGTCCTTGTCATCGTAAGAGCGAGCCAGAAGATGGAGTGCGCCAGCGACCGCCGCCGCCGCCGCTACCACTCGACAAATCAGAGGTCAACCTCCTGCTCGTCCACCTCCTAGCCAGGGCTTACTCGAAAAAGTTTAATTCTGTGTGTGTGTGTGTGTGTGTGTGTGTGTCCCGTGTGCGTGGTTGTGACAGTGCAAGTCAGTGAGGCTGTTTGACAGTCCCAGCGGCAGGTCAAGATGCAGGGGTTGCCGAAGGAGACCCGCTACCTGAGCAGTAGTGGCACCGCAGGCGGCTAGTGAAAACCCAGTCCGCACCCCTTCATACACACGCACGCTTGCAACCCCGAAGCTCCCCTGACTGACTTACACCAACACGCGCTCGAGCGCGCCAGGGCTCTCTCTCTCTCTCTCTCTCTCTCTCTCTCTCTGACAGCGGCCCTGGCACAAGGGAGGCAGCAGGAGCGCAAGCAGAAGAAGAAGAAGAAGAAGAAGAAGGAGAAGATAGTGGAGGCCCGGAGCTTCTCGACGCGCTCGATACCGTAGCGAGCCGGCCTCGCTGCCAAGCGCATGGGACATGAAAGAGGTAAGCGACACTTTTTAACTCTCCCTCTCTCTCTCTCTCTCTTTGAGGGGTTCTTGTACTGCTATATTCTCCTTTCTGGCGCAGTTTTCCCTGCAATCCTACAGAAGATAACCGCGAGCTTAGTGAACTTGAATGTGATCCTTCTCTCTCTCTCTCTCTCTCTCTCTCTCTTTCTCTCTCTCTCGTCGTTCATACCATTTATTGCCTTACTTTTGGTTATTTTCTTTTCAAATGGTAATATTTTTGTTTAATTTTAAAAAGTACAAAATTATTTCTTACAATTTCTTTTTTAAAATCAATAATATTATTGATTATCGTTTTCACAAGATTATGTGGATTTTATGAAGGATTTAGGACCATTTGTCTTTATAGACGAAATTGTTTAGCATCTAATTTAGAGACATAATGTTTATTATGCAAATAAAAGAAGTATCAAGTTTTATCGTTTAAAAAGCTTTCTTGCTAATTTTTCCTAAATATAAAAAGAGATGAGCTAGATCTTGTCCTCACTTTATTCGTGATGTGATTGGTCGACGTTTGACCAATCAGTAAGGTTAGATGCTCAACAGAACAGGCGGGAAAATTTAAATTTAGATTGTTATATTACATAAAAGTGAGAGCGTGCGCAGCGCGCTGTGTAGAATCTTGTTTAAAATAATATACATTACTAATAATTAATTTTTTAAGGGCATTATTATACCTATACACTTTAAAGTTTCAATAATCAAAAAATAATAAATGTTACTTTAATATTTTTGATTTGCAATCAAAAATTAAAAAAAAAATTATTTTAATATATACGGAAAAACCTCAGATTTTTATAAGATGCTGAAGATCGAAAATAATTCTTATCAAATAAGCTTAATAACACAATAACATAAAGCTTCTATATATCTATGGGTGGATATTTGGACCAATTGGAAAAAAAATTTTTAAATTATGGTAAGATGAAATTTATTTATTTAAACGTTTAGGCTTACATATTACATATGAGAAGCTTGAGCTTCCTTCTTTTTTGATGTGTTTACAAATAAAATGAAACCTTACTTTTGACTCTTTGTCCATAAATTGTGTAACTCAAACATGAGTGAAAAAAAATAAATTGAAAATAATGACAATTATATAAATAAATCATTATTTCTAACGTCAAATTACTTTAATTATAACATTCTTTTAAATGATAATACAAACTGTTTGACACTGGCACTTACTAGTCGACTTAGCCATTCCAGACTTGAAAAATTCATGTATCTGTAAATACCTTCAAATTATTAAAATTCTTTTAAAAAACAATTTTTGTTTTTAAATATAATAAATTCATTCAAAATAACTATTTAAAATGTGTTACAGTAGTTATGTTATATAAATCGTTTATTAGTTGTTTAATATGAAACTTTTTATAATCTGTAAAACAACTAAGTAATAAAAATTACAAAAGTTAACTACCATTTGTTAAATAACTTTCAACAAAGTAATTTAAAAAAAATTTATAAATAAGTGCAATGAATGTAGACTTCTCGAATTAAAGGTTAAAATATCTTTTTTTTTTATAAATTATTTAGTAATAGTACCGTTTATTTTTATGCTCTTTAATCGATACGTTCGCAATAGCTAATATCATAAACTAACAAAAGTACGTTGCATAAGCAAACTTAAATACTACAAAAGTTTGTTCGATAAAGAAACTCGTTTATATATATATATATATATATAAATATTCATTCGGTTTATAATGATTTGGCTTTTTCAACAAAATATTAGGAAGGCTTAAAAAAATAATTGCTAATAATCATCGAAGAATAAACATGAAAATCATGTGTTCAGAATAGAAAAGTCGGCCACACAGTAAAAAAATTTGTGTTTTGTGTAACTTTTTTTCAAAATACACAAAATTTGAGTTAAATTTAACACAAAGAATGAACACAATATTAACACTAATTTTTGTGTATATATTTTATAGTAGGATATTCCTTATTAAAAAGTTAAAAAATAACACAAAAATTGCGTGTAAATTGTAATCTACACATAAAATGTGTATTTAATTTTTTTAGGATGAATATTAACACGAATGTTGTGTAAATTTTCATCATTTTTTTTACTTGTGTACTTTCTTTTTAAACATTTGTTCAGTAATTTTAAACATTTTATTGTCATGCGATATAAAATTTATGATTCATTCACTTTACCTTAGTAGTACTCAATTTGCATAAATATTTTTCCTAATAATTACACTAACCTAGTTTCTTTACATACGAAAATATTGAAGTTGGTATTGGAGTTTCTGTAAGCAAAATTAGGCTTAAAATATTATATTACAATTTATCAATATTTTTATTTTCGCAAATAACTTGAGCACGTAATTTATGAAAAATATTAAATATTTATCGCTCAAAGTATAAATTCGCAGCAGTATCAAATATTGTCGTCCTTTTAACTTTAATTTAAAATACAATGATTGTTTTAAATTGTATGCTTTTACCGTATCGATAAAATCAGTTTCGCAATCCACGGGTCTTGGGTTATTGGATTCTTGGTATCTGTTGACGAAGACATTGCAAGCGTCGTGATGCTTACTGAACATTTTTACAGAATTGCAATGACATCTTTTGAAAAGATCAGAAAACGCAATAGCAAAAAATACTCTGTATATTATTAAATAACTGTATCGGCCTCACGAGCATTTTTCATCTTATCGAAGTTGCCGAAGTAAAAATTAAATTTTTGATTTTTGACTCCTTAAAGCGGTATTATCGTTAAAAAAGAAAACCGATATATAGCAAAAATAAAGTCGAGTTAAATGTTTCTTCTAAAAATAAATTCTCTCAGGTTTCGTATAGTACAGTTAAAATTAATGAAATCCGAATTTAGTTTTTCTGTTCAATTAAAAATTATCTTTTAAATTATCCTAAAATTATCTAAAACATAATATATACGAAACAACAATAAGCTTGTAGCAATGTGGTAGTTTTCCTGAGTCGAGATAGAGAGATAGAGAAAAAGGTCAGTTTCACAGTAATATCATTAACAACGTAAATCCTTTTTGAATTAACACGCGCACGCACCCACACACACACACACACACACACAGGCGCGCGCGCGTACGCGCGTGCACTACTATAAAGATATCTCTCGTCATCTGGTCGATGATCCCGTTTGTGCGGGCAGAAATCCGGCAACGACATGGGAGTAGGCGCTAGTCACGGGATCAGCGGTGGCAGCGCGGATGGCAACGACTCGGCCAGCAGCAGCTGTAGGCTGCGCGCCCAGAGCCAGGGCAGCGTCGGGCAGCCGGCCGGCTCGGAGCGGCCCCCGGGGCCTCGCGGCGCTTCCACCGCTGCCTGCCGGATGCGCAGCCAGAGCCAGGGAGGCCCGGGAACCTCGCCCGACCAGAAGCGCGGCAGCGCCAACGCTGGCCAGCTCCAGCGCCAGCAGCGGCACGGCCTCACTGGCCGGCCTCGACGCGAGAATTGCTGCCTCTTCTGGTGCTGCTGCTGTAGATGCTCGTGAGTATATTTATCATAAGCATATTATATTAAATATTTATTAAATGCAATTTAACCTTCGCTCGCCTATACTCCTTATCCACCGGACCCCCACGATTTACCATTGCGAGAGGTTTACTAACGATCAGCCCGCGAATTAGTTTGTAAATTGTTTCGCTTGTGACGAAATATCGGAAAATATTGACTTACAATTCAGATGGATTTTGAGCTTCTCTTTGTACCTGTACCTACCTGCTCTTTCTAACTTATCATTCACTCGACTTCTCGATCTTTAATGAGAAAAAACATTTCGTCAATTTTACATGGTTGAGAAGTGATGCTACTGCTGCTTCATCTCGCTATAATTTCATCGCGAGCGCGCTTTTAAGCATGTTTACGAAGGCAATGAATAATTTATACCGGGAGCAACAAAAAGTAAGCAGAGAATAAAAAAAATAAAGCAAACCTGAGGATGATTCTGGTTTGTGTACCAAAAAATTTGACTTTAGCAGAATATAGAAAAAAAAAAGAATAGATTTATAATAATAATTTAATGGGAATAATATATATCAAGAAGTGGTGTCGGTCGTGGTGGTGCTGCTGCTGTAAGATTAAGATTGCCGATCGTCAGTTGCCGCAAGCCTGGTATACCTTCGTCTCACACATGTATCTATTGACTCACATATATTATATAACTACATGTATATACCTCCGACCTCCACCAGCAGCATCTCAGAGTCACAGCAGCGTCGTATGTCCGCGTGCACGCGAGTAATGTTAGCAAGCTATATTATATGGAATTGCGCTTTCGCGCGTCAATCGGTCGAGACTATCTCTACCCCTGAATGTAGCTATGTACCGCCTCATCCCGATGATCCCCATCCCCACCGATGTATTTTAATCCTCCACCTCTTTTTCTTTTTTTACCTCTGCACTCATAGTACATATATTATGAAGGCATATCATCAACCTGGCCAATACATGCAACTAACAATAATAAATGCTTATTTTTTTTATTTTTTTTTTATTTTTTTTTTGTCTGTTTCCATGTCTTGTGCCGGCAAGCAGTAATAAATGGTGAGTAGTTTTATTATTTCTTTCTTTTTTTCTTCCTTCGATTTCGTAATTCCGATATGTCCACTCGTTTGCCCTTTCTACCTCTGTGGCGCGTCTGTATTACTTGTTTGCATGTTAGCTCAACTTAATATATATATATATATATATATATATATATAAAGTTGTATATAAGTGTGTATATGTGTGTGTGTATGCGCGCGCGCGTCTATGTACATATAAGTTGTATGCCTGAATGTGCATAAACGCGAACAAATGTACGTATATATGCAGGACTGGGGGAGTATATAAGCTTGGAAGGCAGAGAGAGAGAGAGAGAGAGAGAGAGAGAGAGAGAGTAAGCTCGTGGGATACGCGTGCGCGAAAATCGGGGCCGACACTCTGTGAATAAGGTATGACACTTTGTATATATGAAAGGGAGGAGGGTAAAGCCGCTATACGAGCAAGAGAAAATCGCCCTCCTGCAATATTCAAACACAGTCGGCTGATGATAATAAGTCGCTATGCCTTTGTCTTTACGTAAATGTACGTACGTACGTACGTGTGCACATGTGTATAGCTGCGAGCGCAGCAGTAGCAGAGCTGGCTGGCAGGCTGGCTGCACAGGGAATGAGAGAACTAACATATCGCACACGCGTAGACAGTCGGCTCTCTCTACTACTGCCTCTCCCACGACCTGTCGCTTGTCCGCACTCGCGCTTCGCCCTTTTTTTTCATCTTCTTCTTCTTCTTCTTTCTGCATCTCTTTCTTTACTTTTTTTTCGCGATCTTTCTCCCCCGGGTACGTAGCCCGCGGTGTTTATCTCTTTCTCTGGGTTCGCCAGCGACTGCCAGCAGCATTATTTATGAGTGTGAAAATGTGAATATACGTATAGTTATTATTGGTGTGGCTGTGCAACGCTTGAATAATTGAGCCAGCAATGCTGCCAGGGCTGATTAGGACAAGCAAGGAGCTTCTTCTACTTCCTCATCTTCTTCTTCTTTTTCTTCTTCGCATTTTTTATGAATAAGCTGATACACATATATATGTATTGGCGGTGTGTGCAAGTAATTTTCTAACTTCCTCCCCGATCAATCGATGAGCCAGTTGCTTGCGATACTCCTGACTACTCGGCACGATGGAGTTCTGGAGGAAGCTAATGCTCAAGTAAGAACTATTTTCACCTGCTTATTATTCCCTTTTTTTTATTTATTTTTTTTTTTTTTTTTTTTTTTTTTTCCTTGGTTTCGCGAAAGCTTTGCATATAATTAATGGAGTTTGCAAAGCTTTATTTTGCGTGGTACAGAGAAATGACCACTTTTAAGTTCAAGCACAATTAGTTTAGCAATTTTGGGAAAAATGCAACTAATAAAGGTCAATGGCTAAAATATATCAGATAATTGTGTCATATATTTTTTCTACCTTTACAATTCGTTTTTATGAAATTTTATTATTGTGTGATATTGTTATTTTTATCTGTGCACTTATTTCACATTTAATAGATTGGAATCAAATGATCGTTATTATACGAGACTGAATTCGTCGAATGCCGAATCAGTAACTATTATCCAACTCTTACTTATTTACTTATTTGGTTAGAAAATGTTAGTAAATACTGATTTAAATGAGAAAAAGATACTTTCTCTTAGACATCGTTTGTTAGTGGCAAACTTTTATCGGAATTTAGTCCGCATTAATATAAAATAAAAATAACAATAATAATAATAATAATAATAATAATAATAATAGTAATAATAATAATGGTGATAATATAATAAAAATAAGATTATAATAATGGACGCGAGTATATTTAATTAAAAAGGAATACATATACCTTTCTATAATTTCAAATCAATGGAAAGTAGACCGTTGCGTTAACGTCGCTTTGCAAGACGCAAATATAATGTCGAAGATAGTTTAAGCCGATAGTATAGAAGTGCCTCGTCACGTAAAACTTGATTTTCTTCCCCTAGCTTTTCTCCTCCTTCTCTCTTTGTATGTATTTATCGAAAAAGGGAGAGAGAGAGAGAGAGAGAGAGAGAGGAGAGAGAGAGAGAGAGAGAGAGAGAGAGAGAGAGGAGAGAGAGAGAGAGAGAGCGTGAACGCAATAGTTTTCAATAGTTGCTTCAATAATTTTCTATACAATTTTTCAAATTACATCCCAGCAAGTGGCAACTCAAAAATATTTTCGGTCCTTGTCATTCCTGAATATACCGATACCTATGTACTAAATTTTCCGCAGTGAGCACAAATAGGTTGAGTTATAGGGGAGAGCGGGGCTAAACTACACAGAGGCTGAACTACAAGACGCGATTTTTTTCCTCCCGCTCATTCACGTATCAACACTTTTACAAAAGGGTTCCACAGAGGACCCGATACCTATTGGGTATAATTTTTGAGACGCTATTGCTCTCCTATAATAAGCCCCGCATATACGTGTACACTAATACGACCGTATTACCAACAGCGCATGCGCAGACATTGCCAAATTGCTACTTTGGACCAAGAAATAGCAATCTTTACTTTGAGTTTTCTCAAAAACCACACAAGCAATAATTTTATTCTTTTGCCAGTATTTCAAAAGTAACCTTATCTATCTTATATTAGTTTTTTAACAAAATTAAATGATCCGTTTTTTTGTAATCGATCAAAATGTCGCATTTTTTTACTACTCGCCTATGCTTTACATGTTAAATAACGTGACTTTGAAGCTCTGTATCTTCAAAACGGCACGGGCAATTTTCTTCGAAATTGACACACGCATAAAAAATATAAAAATGAACGTGTGTGCCCAATTTCAAAACATTTGAAAGAAAATTGTTTTTGGAAGGAATGTCCTTAATCAGTTTAATTTGTTTATTAAACATGATAGTCATGATTGTACTAGCACCCTCGAGTATTTGCACTAGAAATCAACGGATTCCACTGTCAAACAACATTTTAAAACCGAAATAATGTTTTTTCGACTTTTTCCCGTAACTTTTGGACTTTGCAAAAACAGCGATAACTTTTTTCAGCAAACATGCCGCAATCTGAAAATTGGCCAGTTCTTTAGCATCGGCCTTAGTTATATTACCCTCTTTTATTAGACCGACATATTTAGTTGTGCCATTTTTATGTTACTTTCAATTTTTTTTATATTTCTGGGGCTGAACTACGCGATTTTTTGGGGCTAAACTAGACGCCACCCTTGCACAACGTTTGAACGTACTTGAGTGAAGTTTGGGTCAAAATAAACGTTTTTAGGAGAAAAAGTGGTCTTGTAGATTTTTAATAGATACTACACATAAAA
>JAPYZE010007200.1:0-10069 GCA_030522805.1 Leptomastidea abnormis
ATCATATAAATTAAGCATAAGTTCTATATTTTTTATTACTAGATTAGTATTGCGTGCTTCGCGCGCTTTCAACATAGCCTCCATTGAAATCATAAAAAAAATTAAACTTTTTGATTTTGCAACGTTTTTTTATCCTCACCATTATTTCACGCGAGAACTGATAAAACGCCGAAATTCAACACAATTTACGATGTTTTCAATACATTTTTTCGTAACAATATACGCTATAGGTTAGCGCGCGTACACGGTGGTCTGTTTTTGTTTTTTTTTTTGTTTTCGTACATATTTACATAGACCGACATAGACGCGCGAATAACATATTGTATGTTGCGCCGCACTAATTCATTTATCAATTACTCATAAAAATCAATCTATTTTCAATTTTGCTTATTTAGAGAGAAAAAACTATAAAGTCACTTTTAATTTTTAAATTATTTACTTTTCTTTCTAAATATTTTGAGTTTATTAGAATTTTGGCGCTATGTATATCTAACTCAACCAATCATGTTACATCTTGAACAGCAGCCAATCAGATCACGAATAAACAGGCTTCATTTTTCGGGTTTCCTAATTTTATATTAGGATTATGTTTAGTCCAAGAGATGGAGACTTTAACGTAACCTCTGAAAGGTTCAAGGAATATTTTTGTGTAATCTTATCTATTAATATGTGTAAAATCCGATTTTAGAAGTTATTTTTTGATCCGATGATCCAATTTTTTGTTATAAACAAATTGCTATAAGTAATTATAAAAAATCTAATTGTTCTGTTGAAAAATTTAATAATTTTGCAAATTTTTTACCAAAAAACAACGATTTCTACAAAAAAATTATAAGAGACATTATTTATTTAAAATTGACTAAAGAATAGGAAAAAAAATTTTTTTTAAAAAAAACAATTAAATTTTTTATAATTGCTTATGAAAATTTGTTTACACCAAAAAATTGAACCATTGGATCAAAAAGTAAAGTCGAAAATTGGATTTTATTTAAGCAAAATATTATATTACGTACGTAGGGAACAAGAATTAAGAAGGCCCAGATCACCAAGATATTCCGCCCAAAGCAAGGCCGAGGGGCGGGAACTTGGTGATCTGAGCCTTCTTAACTTGTTCCTATGGTGCGTATACTAGATTTTTCATCATCTCCCGATCAGGAAGTGTGGTTGAAATTTGCACAGCTAATCGGGAGTGATAAATTAGTTATTTATTGATATATTGATTTATATAATATACTGTCATTTACGCGACTTTGAAGTTTCACTTCTGTCGGGGGTCCCCAAGACCCACGCTCGGTTTTTTTATATTTGTAGCGGCTATCTTGTCGGTTTATATGCAAGATATCAACTTTATGAAAATGTATGCGCAAAGTGTCGATTTTGATTAATCATGAAAAAATAACAATACCTTTTTGTCTAGCAAAAAGCGTAAAAATCAATAGTTTATGAAGAAACATTGATTTTTATTAATTAACAACAAATAAATGTTTAAAATTAGGATTTAATATATTATAGTGGAATTATATTCCTTAGATTAAATGAATACTATAATGTTCAATGAATTTTTCTGTGTGATGCGTATATCAAAAGATATCAACAAATTAGCTATAGTTTATAACAATTAATTTGTATATTAAAAACTTATCTATTTTATAACTAGAATCAAAAGTTTAATATAAAAGCATGATTTTATGTGATATAATACATATGAAAATATTGCAAAATAAATAAATCATAAACAAATGAAAATTATTACAATATTAGAATAATGAAATTAAATAAACTAAAATTGTAAGTTTTGCTTTTGATTGTTGTTGATTTGCCACTGCAGATCAATTCCCAAAAAGAATTATATTCATAAAGAATTAAAATATAAAATAAAGAAAATTATTGAGTATATAAAAATCATCAATATATATGACATTTACTTGTAAGAACAAGAAATTTTAGATTAAAATCGTTCCTACCCTCGTACATGTAGCAACTAGGGCTGCGACTTTAGAAAATCCGGATAATCAATAATTTTTTATTTTTCGAAGAGTATCTGGGTATCTGGATTTTTTTTACTAACTAAAATGTGTTAAAAAAGTTAAAAAATATAAAAAATGACGAATTTTGCAAAAAAATTAAATGGTTTTCTATTATCCTAAAAATAAACGTCGGATAACGGATATCCGGATAATGAAATTATCCGACATTTATTTTAGTATAATAGAAGACCATTTAATTTTTTTTGCAAAATTGGATATTTTTTATAGAACTTAACTTTTTTAACACATTTTAGTTAGTAAAAAAAAATCCGGATACCCAGATACTCTTCAAAAAATCGAAAATTATTGATTATCCGGATTTTTCAAAGTCACAGCCCTAGTAGCAACTAATACAAATCTGCGTCGTTTAAAGGAAGATCCATAATGTTTAGCAGATCTTCAGTCATGTCGAATAAATTCCACATTTTGCTGTTTTTTCTTCTTAGTCTTCTTTTACTTCGATGAAAAGATGGAAGTTGAATGATGAAACGGATTCTGCTTCCAGCCACCAAGCCAATCGAACGTGTGCGCGCTCTGTGTCGTGTGTAACCTGTCTCTAAGTGTTTTCTCAGTGTTCGTCGTATTCTTTTTTTTGTTCTATTCTATCTCTTTCTTTCTTTTTTCCGCGTACTCTGCCTTCTCGGCCCGATGGCCGTGACCGGGATCCCGTTTACGGTGCCTTCACGGCCTAGAGAGCCTCAACAGAGGTTTCTTAACAATTAATAAAATAAAAAGTACTTGTCAAGAGACCTATAGCCAAAACCTATAGGTCAAAAATAATTCGAATGAAACAAAAACTACCGGCCAGCCAAAAGGCGAATAGAAGAAGAAGAAGAATGATGAAACTCCGTAAAACACGCGCTTATTCATGCTCAACGCTACAGCTACAGCGCGCCAATGCTGATTGAATAGTATAGCGAAAGTAGCGGGAGAAAAGGCGGTTGGCCGAGTCGTCTTTACCCCCTTCAACGCGCATGCACGCTAAACGACTACAACTGCAACCGCGCGCAGCAGTCATTCTCACTCGGGCTGCTGCAAGAGCAGAAGCGCTCGTCCACCGAATAAGGTAGACGCAAGCGCTCACTAGTTGATAAAGTATACGTCCACCGAAAAAGGCAGACGTTGTATCTTTAATCTCATAGTTTATTTAATTTTATTTTTTAAAGTCCACGTCCACGGAACAAGGCAGACGTTACTTTTTTTATTTTTTAAAATCTTATTTAACAGACGTGAAAAATTTAATCGTATGATCAATATTTTATTGTGAACTTAATATTTAAAAAAAGCATAATTAAATTTATATTTTTAAAAATAAGTATTCACTAAATGAGGTAGATATTTAATTTTTCTGAACTAATAAATTTTTTCGATAAAAACATCGTAAAATAGATCAAAACAATCAAAATAAAGAAAGTGTGTAAAAATCTTGCGTATTTAAATAAAAGCATCTAGCATATTAAAATCGTGTTAAAAAATTAAAGTAAAACAATTAATAAAAACTCGGCAGTGTGCGAATAAAACTCACTAGTTTGATAAAAAATCGGTAGTGTACTAATGTTTTTTTCCTTATATGTTTGGAAACGCTGACGACTGCGGATAACCTAACGGATAATAAGCTACAAAAGCCTGCAGTAGCAACATCATCGACAACTACACCTACAACCGGTGTATAATATTCTGCAAATAAAATAAAAGCAAAAAAATACGTAGCGAGTATTAAGAAGTAAAATTAAAATAAATTGGCTACGTTTTAGAGGCTCGTGACAGCTCGATAAAAATTTAATGAACAGCCTCCCACACAGGCACATCGGTTGCATGCCTGCATAAGACATTAAATCTCTTTTTTATGTATAATCTTTTTTTACAATCATTCTACTACTGCTGTTTAGAGATTGCTATGTCCATCTAAAAATATCAAAATATAATTTTTAAGTGTAATTTTTCATTTTGATTGAGTCATAAATCGACTAATATAAAAGTAAACTATACTCAAGAGTAAAAACCGAATTTAAAATCAACGAAATAGTTGGAATAAAGATAAAATCTCACAAACTAAAAGTATCATTAAAATAAAATTATTTCGAAGTGATCAGTATGTCGTATGTTTGCTGTTCACGTTATTTCAAAATAAACTCTTTTTCAAAATAAAATCATGTTTAAAAAAAAAATTATCAAAACTAATAAAATTTGGTAATTTTTTAATATTTTTTGGAAACGACTGCACCTAACCTAGTAGACGGCAAGTGACTAGCACAGTAAAAAGCTAGCAGCAGCAACTTCGGCTACAGCTGGCGCATAATAAACATTCTTGCGAGTAATGAAAAAAATACGAAGCAAGTATTAACTAGAAAAATGAAAATATATTAGCAAAACTTTAGAGACTCGTGAAAACTCCACGAAAATTTTACGATAGTCTCCCACATATACACATCGGTCGCGTGCCCGCATAAGACGTTATTATCCTTTTTCACAATTATTCTGCAACTGCCTTTTAGAAATTGCTGTCTTGAAAAAAAATAAAAACATGTTTTGGGAAAATATAATTTTTAATTATAATTTTTTTTAATCTAATTGACTTATAAATCGATAATATAAAACTTAACTTAACTCATGCGTAAAAACCGGATTAAAATTAACGAAATAGTTAAAACACTTTGTAAAAATGATAGCAGACTAAAAACAAAACCATCTGGCATAACGAAAAAAAAAAAATTAAAACTTATGTTATCAACTGATAAACTCAGTAGTTTTCTTCATGTCTTGTGTTTCAGAAACATTGACGACAGCACCTACCTAATCTAACGGATGGCAAGCAGACAAGCGTCCAGCACAGCAAAGCCAGCTGCAGCAACAACACCTATATAGCTGGTGCAATTTTAATATTCTTGCAAAAATCAACGAAATAGTTGTAATAAAATAATTGTAAAAATCATATCACTAAAAAGAAAAGCATTATTAATATAAAATTGTGTTTAAAAGAAAAAGTAAAAGTAGATTTATCAAAACTAATAAAATTCGCTAATGTTGCTACTTTTTTTCACGTTTTCGGAAATATCGATGCGAGTAGCATGCTGTCTGTTGGGTGAGATATTACATTCAACAGGAAAAATTTACAGCACAACAAAAAGCCAGCAGCAGCAACATCATACGCAAGTATAGCAGGTGGATTCTTGCAAATAAAAAAAAGAAAAGCGAGTGTGCAAGTGTTAATGATTGGAATAAAAATATATACGTTTTATCTTCAGAGGCTTGTAAAAATTTGACAAATATTTTGATAGTCTCCCACACATACATCTATACACATCTCTCTCGTGCTCTTTCTGCTACTGTTGTTTCGTGTTTGCTAGATATTCTACACTAACAAATATTGTTTATACATTGATAAACAGCATAATATTAATAAAACTTTAACAACGAGAAAATATGTTAACAGCTAACTTACACGAAGCTCTCCTTATGTTTAAATATTACATTTTTTTTGTCTTTTTTTAGCGCCTCCATAAGATATTGATTTGTAGCTATAATTTTAATAAATAATCCATATTTTTAAGTATAATTTTCATACTAATTAAATCGCAAATCGTCTTATAAAAATAACAAAACTTATTTTTATTTATATATATATATATATTAAAAATCTTGATTTTAATAGAGCATTAAATAGCTAATACTGTCATTATGTTAGTTTATTCTCAATTCGACTTTTTTTATACTAGTAAAAGACTATTTTCTTGTATTGGTTTTTAAAAAGTATGTATTCGCTTAAAATTTAACATCATACTTTTATTTATTTTATTTATTTTTCAAATATTTTATAGTATAAGTTTTATAGATATTTTCAGGATCTTGAAAAAAAACGTTTTTAATATTTTTTTGTTCGTGATGATTGTTAAAAAATAATGAACATGGATGTTAAAGGGAATGGTATTAGTTAAAGAAATAATTGCATTATTAGATTATGCACTCGATTTAGTTGTTCATTTTAATTCAGTATTAAAAAGCTTGTTATATAAATAAATCAGTAGATTTTAAATGTAATCAAAAAGTCTGTTTCTTGTTTTTTGTTTATATTCTCAGTTAGACTTCTCAAATATTCGAAAGCTGCTATTATGTATTGTTCTTTGAGAAAGTATATTCTTAAGATTTTGTGTTATAGTGTTTTTTCTAGGCAGCATCTATTCGCACCCAAATCCACGTAATTGCGTGCACGTAATCCATTTAAAATAAATGAATACAATTGAAACTTTTACGTGTACGTAATCCACGTAAAATAAATGAATACAATCAAAGCTTTTACGTGTACATAAGAACGTGTACGCAATTACGTGTACGTAATCCACGTAAAATGAATAAATACAATGAAAGTTTTTGAAAATAAGTAAAAACTCATATTCACGTAATCTTTTCCAAACTATTACGTTCACGTAATTACTAGCACAATAGCTTAGAAATACAACAATATTACGTACACGTTAATTATCATTAAAATAGCTTAACAATCACTGAATAAATTACGTACACGTAATCTAAAATTCCTAAATCTGTAATGAACTTAAATAAATTACGTACACGTAATCTTTTGTAGGTATCCTAGAGATATAAAAAATATATTACTTAAAAGTAAAAAATCATTAAAATAGCTTAAAGATCCATAAATGAATTACGTGCACGTAATCAATCGTTAAGATAGCTTGTAGATACGTCAATAATTCACGTATACGTAATATGTCATATTCGATGCTAGTGAACACAAAATATACGTACACGTAATCTCTTGCAGGTACGTTGAACGTAAAAAAAATATCAAGTATACGTAAAGACTTGCAGGCATAAATCAGAGATAAAATATATGTTACGTATACGTTAACCATCTTTAGTATAGCTTGCCGAAACATAAATAATTTACGTTCACGTAATCGCTTATATATTCAAGTGGCACGAGCGGCACGAAGGCAAGTTTGACGTGACGACCGCAACATTATATACATTGAAATTCAAATCGAACGCAAAATATATTTTTAATTTTTAATTATTTTAATTTTCCTACTCATAATCAATAGTATTTTAATTGAATATCATTAAATAGATTATAAGCTTTCATACGCACCTAAAATTATAAGTGAAAAATTTATTTTTAACAAAAATGTGTTACCGCAACCTACAAATGTGAGAAAATATTTTCGAAAATTTTTCATCTCCTAACCGAAACGGTTTTACCCTGAAGTTGGCAAAACGGTTTTACCGTGACGTAAGTTACAGAATGAGGTTTATTTATATTATTTATATTTTGTTATTAATTATTATTATTATTATTAAAAATTAAATAAAGATGTAAACAATGAGTAAAAAAAAATAGTAAAAATATAAATTTAAGCTTTTAAAAAAAATGAGATGCATTTGAAAGAAAATTTACTTTTCATCATCATACTTAGCGTGTGTATTATTATTATATTAACAAAGTTTGAAAAAATAAGTAAAAGCAGAAAAAATTATAAATTTAAGGTTAAAAAAAATAGATTAAAATGAGAAAAGTGTATTTTAAGAATTAATAGTAAAAATGAATGAATAAATTATAAATTTATTCCTAAAAAGTACTGAAATCCCAAAAAAACTACCTTTTAAATAAAGGTATAAATTTTACGGCAAGTTTGATGTAATTAACATTGCATTTATCAGCCGTGGACGTAAATGAGATCACAAACTGCACGGGCAAACTTTTATTTTAGTTTTTGTGTAAGAAATGTACTTTGTTTTTTTGACTTGCATGTCCACTTTTGAATTCATTTTAAGTTTTAAAAAATATACAAATAAATAAAATTAATCAATTTTTATTTTAATAAAAATTTACAAACGTAAAAATTCAAAAGTTGGACATGCAAGTCAAAAAAACAAAGTACAATTCTTACACAAAAATTGAAATAAAAACTTGGCCGTACAGTTTGTGATCTCATTTACGACCACGGCTGATAAATGCAATGTTAATCACATCAAACTTGCCGTAAAATTTATACCTTTTTTAAAAAATAGTTTTTTTGGGATTTGCATTTTTAGATTATGTACTGGATTAATTTTATCACAGTATTAAATAGTGTGACGGTCAGTGACGTCATAACTCGCGAGCAGTCGGCCGGCCCGACTGTAATATACGTATATGATAGTATAGGCGAGGGGAAAGAGGAGAGAGATGCGCGATCACGCCATAAGATGGCTACATATGCAGTATACTGCTGCTGCCGCTGTATATATATAGTTAGATGCGAGCAGCAGGTATACTAAGTATACCTATAGGGAGGTATACGAAATGGAGGAAAGAGAGACCGCTTAAGAGAAGAAGAAGCCGGCCGCGTATATGGCTGGAAGAGCAAGAGAGAGCGCGGCGTGGCTATAGCGGGAGTACAGGTCAGGTAGTAAAGAGAGACAGCGACTGAGAGAGACGCGCACGCAACACGTGGGTATACTGGAGCGCGTGCAAGTGAGAGAGCACCTGTATAGGATAGGAAAGAGAGAGAGAAGACGCGTGGTATATAGCATTGCTGCTATATACCAGCAGTATCGTCTGCGCCTTGTGCAAGATAGACCGGCTTTTCTTGTTGCTTTTCGTTGCCTTAGAAATACTTTGGAGTCCTCCAGGAAGTTTGCTCAAGGAACCGGTGCACGAGGTCTCGCTGACAATGCCGTGAGAGTGCCAGGTATCAAGGTGCGAAGTACTGTGTAGGCGAGCGTGACGAGGAGCTGCAGGAGGCAGCAAACCAAGCAACAACAGAGTAGTTGCGGTGACCTGGGATACATTTGCAATCCCAGGCCTTTTTCCTCGTCAACGGCAGGCGTGCTATAGGAGACCAGCTGATCCGGCGGCACGTGGGCTGAGCCCTTTAAACGTGAGTAGGGCTGTCAGCCCTTTAACTTTAAGTTGCGTCCCCGTACTTGCGTGTGCGGGACCTGGCTGCCGGCAGCTAGGAGTTAGCTTCGTGGCCCGCGTCTCTTTTGTTTTACAGTCTACGTGACTTTTGCGAAGGTCAGTGTCAGCGGACACTGGCCGTTAAATTCATACACACACACATATATATACTACATATATTGCGGGATTTTATAGCGGCTCGAGTCCGCATTTCATTTACGGCAATAAAGCCATTGTTATTGTTTATAAAACCATTGTTCGTGTTTGCTCGTACACAGCCGGTGTTCGAGCGTAGCTTGCCTACCTCACCCCTTATTTTCAGTGCGTTGTAGGCCGAATACCGCCGCCTCCGCGGGATTGTGTATAGGATATACACACACAAGGTAAGAGTATAGCCGGACGCTGAGACGGCACGAGTAGTGTACCGATAAGCGAGTAAAGACTCGCGTTGTTCAACGGGGAGAATTATCGCCGAGGGTAGCTGGGCAACACAGGCCCAGTCGGTGACTTTCAATAATTAGCCCCGTAACAATAGCTAATTATAAAAATAATTAAATAGATCCAAGAGTAATATTAATTTCTCTTGGTAATTTTAAATTCAAATTGTATATATTTTTAAAAGCTTTTGTTTAAAATTAAAGTTTAAGAATTTAAAGCTCTTATATCGTACATTGTTTTTATTATTTTAAATATTTTCTTGTATACATAAACATTTTTAGAAATATAAAAAAAAAATTTCCTTATTCTTGTTGCTTTCTCAAAGAGAAAGCTTTGTAACGGTAAAAATTTTCGATTTGTGTTTTTTTTGGTTTTCTCGACGTTTTGAAGGTTCCTGAACTCGCATTTTTAGAAAAAGTCTGTATGTGTGTGTATGTATGTATGTAACGATTTTTTGTCGCACGATAACTTTCGAAGGAATCAAGATATAGACTTGAAATTTTGCACACATATTTGTTATATTTTACTTAAGAGCTGATAAAATTTTTGGAATGATTAGACCTTATTAAGGGTGTTTAAGATTAAATATAGATGTTTTAGAGTTTACTTTGTGTTTTTTGGATAATTATTATGTCATTTATACTTTAGTATTGATTTATATTTATTAAGGTTGTAAAAGACCCTTATTTAAGTGCTTTTTTTACAA
>JAPYZE010007201.1:0-11695 GCA_030522805.1 Leptomastidea abnormis
TCTTTGTTTTAATGGCAGTTATTGAAAAATAGTCACTATATCCAGCACTTACTACCAGAAACAGTAATTTTTCCTAATTAAGAACTATCAGTGTACATATTCTCGACCGGCAAACGCACACTAATGTTGCCCCTATTGACATATTTCTATACTTTTTTTCCTGACAAACGCACAGTAGTACTTATATTTTAATAAATTCTCCCTTTTTTTTCTACATTATTAATGCCTTTTTTTCATGCTTTTAAAAAACAAAGACGAACGTTTCGTTATAATACTGGTTATAGTGCGATATATGGAGTTGACGTAAGATTTTATAATATGTATGAGTACCTATATAACGTATATGCGGGCTAGTATTGCGTATATATATGCCAAGCAGCATATACATATAGCAACACGAGTGAGAGAAGCCGTGTATACATATACATAAAGTGGAAGTGGAATAAAAGAGAAAGAGAACATATAAAATAAATCGCACGAGCGAGATATCAGAGCTGCTACTGCGCATGCGTTAATGGAAGGAGAAAGAGAGTCACGAGAGAGGTAAAAAAGTATAAGATAGGAGGGGGTGTAGGAGAGGGGAGGGGGAGGGGGAGTTACGGAAGGTGAGATAGTAGTAAAGGTGGCAAGAAAAAAAGAAAGAGACAACAGCAAAGCTCGCGAAATATATACATGTATCTATATAGAGGCTTTTATGCATATGAGAGGGAGATATAGAGAAAGAGAACGTGTATAGAGTGTACAGAGAACGAGAAAGCCTCCAATTCCGCGGTGGCTGGCAGCACACGGGTTTTATATGTATACAGAGAAAAGCAAGCCCGTCGAATCATTAATCGGTCGCCCCGGCAACCCCGGCAGCCCAAGTCCATTGGTCGTCGGGGACGTTATGGAGCTATATATATGAGAGCGAACGGCTCTTACACTCTACCTATACTACAACTCCCTTCTTATGTATCCTATATATACCTCCACCCTTTATCTCTCTTTCTCTTTATCTCTCTCAACCTCCCTTCCCATCAACCTTTCATATACACTGCGTGTATGGATCATCCCCACTCGCAGACTCCTCACTATATATACTTATATATATCAAGAGAGAAAGACACACCACGACCCATACGACTGGACGAGAGAAAGAACGACTCGCGCACCCACCCACACCACCAAAGCTTTTGCGAATATATACATATATAGGTGTATACACAGGTACCTATATATGTATATATAAAAGTTGCTCGAGCCGCAGACAGTATTCCCCTTTTCCCCTACTGCAAATCCCCCCACTATATCTATATAGACCTATATACTCTTTGCTAACCAGACTCGCTTGTTCTCTCTCTCTCTTTCTTTCTCTGTTCCATCCATTCTCTCTTTCTATAATTCTATCTCACTCTATATACCTATATATACCGAGGCCACTCGCCTCTCTTGGGTCTCGCTCACGTATAGGTATATATATAATGCACAGCTGGCGCTTCGTTTGTGTGTGTGTGTGTGCGTAAACGCGAGCTATCTTTGTAGATGTCTATGTATATATAGACTACACACATTTATAAGCGAACTTACTCACACGGCAGCAAGTAGCTGTCGTGCAATTTAATGTGGGTATAAGAAGAGAAGAAAAAGTGTGTGTGTGTGTGTGTGTGTGTGTGTGTGTGTGTGTGTGTGTGTGTGTGTGTGTGTGTGTGTGTGTGTGTGTGTGTGTGTGTGTGTGTGTTAAATGAATGTTCTGCGTATGTATGCATGTACCTATGTTAAATAATAATATTTATAAAAAAAAAATTGTTGAAAAATAGGAGTTATATCAAATACACTAAATTTAGATATTGTGGAAGTTAATCTAAACGTCGATGTAAATTTTAATATAAATTATATCAAATCTTTTATTTTTACATTTTTCAATTATAAATTAATCGTTATTTTGATTAAAATTACAATCAATAAAAATGTTTTACAAAATCTTGCTTTAATATAATGGCAACAAAATTTTAATTTTATTTGATAAAACAACAAATTGCATTTATTTATATTAATGTCTTTATATTTTCAAGCACAAACAATCACGTGATCATAATACCTATACTAATTACAATACATATTAGTATTAAACATATAATAACCCAACATACCATACAACAATTAACACACCACACTCATCCATACATACATATAAAGCACATATCATTTAAGAAATTCAGCTTCACACCATCGTAGAAAAAAAAAAAAACAACGTGAAAATCATTGCGAATGAAATTAGCAGACTATTGCAAATGTATAACAAGAGTTCGTAAAATTTTAGCGCAATGTATTTTTTTTTTTTTTTTTATAAATGAGAAATCTTGCAATAGCTGTATTATATATAGTCAAATTAAAAGTATACAGGCAGCCAACAGTCGGCATAGTAGAAATCGATTTAAATCCAAATTTTGCTTATAGGTGTGCGCCTATACTATTCATGTGAGCGTCAACGGCTAGACGATTGCGTACACATAATTCATGTATATCCATATATAGGTGTATAGAAGAGTGTAGGACTTATAAGAGGGAAAAAAAATAAAAAGAAACAAAAATATAGAAAGATAAAAAAAAAAAAAAAAAAACGGAGCAGAAAACGTATCTATTTTTTTTTTCAATATTAACCTATTTCAACAATTTCTATATAAGCGTTTCATTTAAATACTTGTAATATAGAAACAGAGGACAGAGGTAGCTATCTAAGCATTATAGGTACTCCGGTTATAGGCACCAAGCAGTAGCGTAAAAGAGGCTCAGCTCCAATATCATCAGCAGCAGCAGCAGCTCAGAGCATTCGTTTCTCTCTGATGTGGCCACTCTCTTCGCTTCTCTCTCTCTCTATCTTTCTCTTTTTTCCTTTTTCTCTCATATTCCTTTTTCTCTACACCAACCATCAACGCTTTGATACTATAATGTAGGTATAGCTATATAGTATAGCCGGCAATTCTTTCAGACTCACTCAAGCGCGCGCATTCGCTCTTTGGCAAAGAGTATATGAGAGGAGAGTCATCTCCTCCGAAGTTTACACCCTATACCTATACGGAAGGTAGTAGTGTATAAAAGTAGTAGTAGTAGTAGTAGGTAGCAGCAGAAGCAGGGAAAGGATGCGCGGCGCCTGGGCCATCACACGAGAAAGGATATATATATTTACATCCTTCTCTTTCTCTCTTGCAAACTCTCTTCTCTCTGTCTGTATAATATGTATCCTCCTGTATTGCGAAAGGATACATCGGCTTTAAACTTGGAACTCGTTTGCGAGGCTATACAGTTTTGACTGGAAATGTATATATATGTATATACTTAAATACCTTTTATATATTAGTTGAATAAGAAAGACGTTTATACAATATAAGATGTATAGAAGCGCCGGCGCCAGATTTAAATACATCAGCTTTCTTAACTATTTATAGAGCTTTTTTTTTTTTTTTTTTTTTTTTTTTTTTTTTTTTTTTTTTTTTTTTTTTTTTTTTTATTTTTTTTTTTTTTTTTGTTTTTTTTTGTTCGTATTTTTTTCTATATTTTTTTTTACTTTATACAGAAAAAAAAATGTTTAAATTTATACCTATATGAATTGCAAAAGAAAAAAAGGCTTGAAAAAAAGGAGTTATAACTATATATGAAATAAAGCAAGAGAGAAAGAGTTTAGAGGGAGAGAGAGAGAGAGAGAGAACACAAGGAATCTACATCCCCCTTCCTTCCAACATACACACACACACACACACACACACACACACACACACACACACACACACACACACACACACACATATAGGGTTCCAAATCCTCGACAAGCCCCGCAAGGCAAATACAGGCACATCATGTGTGTAGTATATGTATAGGTAGAGCTCTGGGGTGTTTGGTCGCATATATACGCATACCACGTCCAGACCTTCGTTCCTCTCTCTCTCTCTCTCTCTCTCTCTCTCTCTCTCTCACTGCTCCCAAAGCTATCCAATGCACGCATAGAATCCCGGATTCTTTTCCTTCCCAGCACATATTATGTGTGTGTGTGTGTGTGTGTGTGTATGTATGTGCGAGTGCGTGTATTATATTACACTCACGCACATATATATAGGCTGACATACACACACACACACACACACACACACACACACACACACACACACACATATACACATTATATATACCTATATAGGATATCAGGCTGTTGTGTGCTTGGGCGAAGAGAGCGACGGGAGAGCCTCAATTCTCTTTAATACATACACACACACACATATATATATATATACCTATATATACACCATACTACTCTACTCTGTCTTTCGCCACGGGAGCAGGGTGGCCAGATTTTCTTTTGCTAAAAATCGCCAACTGACGGTAATATATTGCAAAAGTCGCCAACTCTATTTATAAGTCACCAACAATTAGTACCACGCGTTCAAATTTTGTTGCCAATGTGGGCAAAAAATCGCCAATTGGCGATAAATCGCCAAATCTGGCCACCCTGCACGGGAGTCGTTTTCTGCGAGAGGCTGCTATATGCTGTTGCAGAACGAGGAACGTTTTCTTCTCGGTGCTTCTTTAATTCTTACTTCTCTTTCTTTCTCTCTTATCCTAAGACTCCTTTTTTTTGCCTGCGTTCTTTCTCTTTTACTCTCATTGCTATATCTCTACACTATAAAAGAGAGTCTTAGCTTATAGGAGGATGGACAAATAGAAAAACGGGGGCTATTGCTGCTGCTGCTGGATGCCGCCTTGCAAAAAACGCGAATTTTTGCTATGTGCGAGCAGGCAGGCAGGCAGGTTTAAGGATGGATAGGCTCTTTCTCTTGGGGCTTTCGTTGAATTCCGCCGACGGGACGACGACTCTCTTTCTCTCTCTCTTTCTCTGTATATAACTCTGCCCCTCTACTCTACAAACTCTCTCGTTCTTTCTCTTTCTCTTGCTTATTCGTTCTCCCTTCTACTTATTCTTCGTGCTCTCTTTCCTTTTTTTTCTCTTTTTTTTCTTCCGTTTATTCTTTTTTTCCCTTTCTTTTTTTGTGTCGTTCATTTTTTCTTTTTTTTCATTGCTATATTATAGTTGTCCTTATCCTTATCCCCTCTACACTACTCTTTGCTTTTAAAAACTTCAAATTTGAAGTTTATCCCTTTAAAAATGTATTTTTAATAAAAGAAATGAAATTTTTTTTGAAAGGCTGATTAATTTTTATTGTTATATTTTTTTTATATTAAAATTTAAACTTTAAATAATTGTAATGTATGCTGCAAATTTATAACAATTTATTTGTTAATTAATTTTTTTTTTTTAATAGCAGCTTCATATACAAGTACTTAATAATTAATTTTTATAGTTATAATATTTTTAGAAATTTAAATTAATGGTAAATTTTAATAAGAATTATATTTATAAAATTTTATAAATACTTTATATACATACAAAAGAAGTAACGATAAATATTTAAATGATTTATTGCTTTATTTGAGTACGTTTAAAGTGTAACAATAATGAAGACACTTATACTGAAGTACGTCGTGTAAATAAATAAATATTTATTCGAGTAAACAGTTTCAGTAAACAGAAAATAAAATTCGAACCTGAGAGACAGTTTGTTTAATTTTTTAAAATTAATAATTACCTAATTCTAATAAAAAAAATAGATAACAATAAATAGTACACTGCATATATTAAAAATTATTATTAACATTAAATTTTTACAGATATGATAATATTGTATAATAAACAATGCCATAACTGTACTTGAAAATTTCTATAATAGTAATAATAATAGTAATGATACAATTGTAATGTACCTCTACTTTAAAAATCAAAATAAATTAGTTTTGTCCAAAATAATATTTTCTAACTAAAACAATTTAACATATATAAGACACTGTTATTTTTGAAAGTAAAATCAAAAGTAACGACAATAACAACAACTTAAACTACAAATAACGAAAAAATTTAAGGTCAAAATAAAATAATAAAAAAAAAAAAATCATAACAGAGAAAACTAAAATATGAAATTTCTAACTCCCCCCTTCTCTCGCATCACCCCATCCCCAACCCCCCCCTTTCGCACTCCTACTTCAAATCCTTCATTTATATTTTCTCAATCATCCAGCATCACCCTAGCTTTTTTTTATTTTTTTCTTTTCCTCTCATTATATCACAAAATTTCTATCTCTCTCTCTCTCTCTCTCTCTCTCTCTTTTCCACTTCCTCAAGCAAGCATCATCAGAGAGCAGTATATATACCTATATATATACAAGCTCTCTCATATCTGTTCCCCTTATCTCTCTTTCACCGCAAGCAACACATCTTTCTATCTCACTTGCTCTTCCCTCAACTTAACTTCTCTCTTTCTCTCACCCATATATAGATATACACACTATATATATATTATATACACCCGAGACGCGACGTTCGTTCGTTCGGCAGCTTGTCGGCAATCCTCGGTAAAGCCGGCTCTCCGTAGCGGTATAGCTATATATATTCACACACACTCATACACCAACACATCAACTCAAGCGCATAAGTGTGGGTGATCACCAACACAAACTCACGACTGTAACCGCCGACGAGGGGAGAGAGAGAGAAAGAGAGAGAGAGAGAGAGAGAAAACGAAAGAGAGCGAGATAGAGTCTCCCCCTCGTTCGGAAATATAAAATGTCGCGGGCCACGGTCGCCATTGGAGGAAGATATTTGCCAGGGGGGGGAAAAGCTAAAGAACAAGTCTATGTATATGTGTGTATTATGTATGTGAGTTAGCTGCGCGCGCGCGACCGGTTAGAATGTTATAGGTACCATCTTTTTATGTGTTTGTGCAATGCGAGAGAGAGTCAGCTCTTAAGCACATCACACACACACACACAGAGGGGTGGGGCGGAAACGCCGCGAGAGACAGCTGTAGCAGGGACGTAGACTTGAGTGATTTGCTCCCCTGAATATATATTTTTAAAAATGAGGATTATATTATGTAGATGTGTATATACACGAGTATATTTAAATTTCATTTTTTCTCTTTTTTTTATTTTTTTTATTTTTGTTAATATTTTTTTATATTTTTACTTATTACATTGAGAAAAGTTGTTGTAGCTATTTTTGTTCAAATATATTTAAGTACGAAATGATATAATTTTTCTAAATATTATTCAATTTAATCAATTCACTTAAATAACGAAAATAATATTGCATGGAAATCGTATATTTTTCTGTCGATCACGTTTTATTTTATTTTTTTTTAAGCGACCACGTGTTTTCTATACTGTTGATTTATGCTGTATATATTCAGTCAATGCTTCGTTGTTACCACGCAAATTTTTTGGCTTTGAAAGTATTTTTCTTAGAGAATGTCCTTCCAATTGGTAAAATTAAAAAAAAATTTCTACTCGTATTGGATAAGTTTTTTTATACATTATATTATGTGCTGATCTGGCATATATATTTTTGCTGATAGTATTCGCAGGTTACGCACTGTATGAAACGATCGTTAACTGGCATCTTTAATCAAGTCTATTTTCTTTAAACGTGATTTATTTTTTGAAGAATTTTTATTTTAATAAGCTATTTGGTAATTTAAAAGGAATATTGATTTAGTAATAAGCAAAGTCTAATCTATCAACAAACTTTTCAAAATATACAAAAATAAGGTCAACATTTCTATAAAATTAAAGTTTCAATCGTATAATATAAGGAAGTTCTTTTAATGAATTTGCAATTTTAAGTGGGCAAATCGAAAGTGTGATTAATTTTTTTTTTTTTTTCAACTGTGACGATGCAAATGTATGATAAATATGTTTTTAATTTCAAAGTGGAGTCAAAAGAGTCAACTTTTCCTTTAGCAATGCAAATGCAAGTATTCTTTATAAAAAGATTTTTTTTTTTTTTTTTTAACGTGTATAAATGTATTACAGTTGACACTGATAAAAAAAAAATTAATATTTGTATTCTTCATTTTATCTTAATTCATTTTAAATAATAGGTATACTTTTATAATGAAATATAATTGATTTGCGATAAAATTTTTTCAAATAAATTAGAAACCATAAAATCATTTTAAATTTGGTATTAAATAAGTCAAATTTGGATATTTACAACATCTGTTGTTATGTAAAGTCATGACTTATTTTTACAATGTTTAGTATTTTTGTCACGTATTTAGGGTGATTAATTTCCATAGATCGTAAATATACGTATTACATGGTCTAAAGACATTGAAATGATCAATATATCTTTATTTACAAAAATTTTATATATTCTACGATATATCATCAATGTCAAATATCTAAAATGAAAAGATAAAAACAATTTTATCAAAATCAACATCTCACGAAAATAATTCAAAACAAAATTAATTTTCTCTCGAATATTTTCAAAATTCATAACAAGCATCAAAAAGAATTCTCAAAAATAAAATCATATACGTAATAAAAAAACACGTGTTTACAAAAACGTCTTTTCTCATACACAAAACCATCAGAAATCACGAAACAAACGTATATATACATCCACCCTCGAGCAACCAATTATCGCGTCCACTCGAAAAGATAAAACAAAATCTTCAAATACGAGAAGACCAAACACACGAGAAAGCGCAAAAGTAAACGTGGATAGGAGAGAGAGAGAGAAAGAGAAGAGGCTTCCCCACGACCAGAGATAAAGAAACAAAAAGGAAAAAAAATTGGAAGTGTGCAAGGCAAAAGCCCTGGCTCTTGTATTAGAGCGAGGGTTCTCCCCTTCTCACCAACGTAGCTACGTCCCTGTCCCATCTCTCACTCTTATCCGCTCGCGGCTTACATCCATTCCCCCGGCGTCCCCCCCCCCATCACATTCTCCGACTTCCCCCGCGGGATCACGTTCTCTCTCTTACACACACAGATACACACATAACACTAAGACACCCACACACAGACAGAGAACTGCGGCATCCATTAACTCCCACCCGTGGGGCGAGGCTGGCTCTTTGGCCGGTTGGCCGAGCCCCGATCCCGTTACGCGATACACACGCGATCATCAGCGCATGCGCCCCTTAGCCCCTCACCAAACCCCAATCAGCCCCCCTCACCAACCCCCTGACCCCTTCCCCCATCCCGCCCCATCCTAAAAAAGCACACGCCATGTTTGCCTGCGCCTGCGCGGGGTGGGGACGATGGGGCGCTTCGCTTCGGCGCAGAGGCTAAGACCGCCCCAAATTGGGGGGCAACCGACTACGCGGCGATTCGCTTGAGCCGAGAACCAATCGTCTCTCTGCCAATAGGCCACTCCACGTTCTCCCACTTTTATACGACTTGAGCCAATAAGAAAGCTTTAGGGGTCGCCCACCATATACACACAGTAGTAGTGAGAAAGAGAGAAAGAATGAGTTTTGAGGACGACGTCGACGACGACGGACGAAGAACGGACGCTAGTCTGTCTGTGTGTGTGCGTGTATTTGCCTCTCTTGCCCCTTGGTGGTACCCGTATACGACGGACGGACCAGTGTACGTGCGCATACTCTGGCCGACGGATAAAACATATAACTGTTATATACACCAGCAGTCCCGGGTTTCTCGGACTCGCAGTAACTTGTTTTTCGTGTAACTCGTCTTCTACGTCGGGTTTTACACCGGCCTTATTATATTAACTTTTTGTCTACTGGACACATATATACAGTTAGACATAATCAAACGTTTCTGTGTCTCTCTCGGTGTGCAATATACTTTTTAATTTCGAATTTGTGTCGTGTATACTTGTGTGCCTCTTTCACTCCCCCTCCCCCTTCTTTTTTATAACCCTTTGAAAGTATAGTGTTATTTCTCAACAACATATCTACTGATAAGACCCAATAGTGTATAAGTGTGTGTATGTGAGCCTGCCTAGTGAAGGCTGATCTAATAAAAAGAAAAAAAAGTTTGAATTTATCATCTAAAAAAAGCAGAGGATACACACATAATACATATATACCTATATAGAGGAAGAAGAAGAGGAGTAGGAGGAGGAAGGCGTGTGCAATGCGCCAAGATTGTGTGGGTGAGAGTATTCCGACTGCTGCTGCCTGCTACTGTGTTCTACGAAACCTGCCAAGGTGTGACTGCGCAAGCGCAATAATGTAAGTACTATATATATATATATATCAGGCATATGATCCGTACCTATATATGATGAGACTTACTTTTTACTCTTTTTTTATACTTTACTTATATATACGATTCTCTCATTTTAATTTTCTTTTACCGCTTTACCCCCTCCCTTGAACTACTATATATGCATTTATGCATGCAGAGAATTATACAGAATCCGCAACTATAATTACCTCCCCCCCTCTCACTAACTCATCTTAAACCTGCGCATTCGTATGTGCGCATATGTATACACGACTAACGTACACAGTAGGTAGACTCGTTATCACGCTTCAACTTTTTCTCCTCATTATTTTTCTTCCATCTCTCTCTTTCTTACTCTCTATACTACTACAAGTCTTGCACAAATTTTTTTTCCTGGTTTTTCCCGTTCTATGCTTGCGTTATAAGTACCACCTCTTTCTCTCTTCTGCGACGTTTCAAAACACGTTTTAGGTTAGACACGGTGTGGGTGGTATAAAGTTAGTCTACTATATATATATATAAGAGGCTATGTAAGAGAAAAAAAGAAGGAAACAAAAACGGGAAGGGGAATTGGAAGCCCGCTCCCCCACCTTTCCCCCAAGGCATATATATACACATATATTCTGGGTATGGTTGTACGAGAGAAAAAGAGAAAGATAAAGAACGAGTGAGAGAGACGGAAATAAGGATCGTAGGAGGGGGGAGGAGGGGGGATACACAAAGTATAGAAGAAGGAGAAAGTGGGAAAGGAAAAAGAGAGGAACTCGTTATAGAGACCGCGTTTTTTACGCTTACTCACTGTAGTATAAGCACTAAAGCTGGTTGTTTTCTTTGAAAAATAAAAAAAATATATTTAAAAATAAACTAAAACTAATATTTAAAAAAAAATGGATAAAAGAAATATAAGAGTAAGAGATAAACGGGCAGGGATCATTTCTTAACCTCAAAAACCGTCGGCTGTCAAATTACTTGCTATATAGATATAGTACGTAAAAGAGTAAGCAAGATAGAAAAGACGGTAAGATGAAACAAGTGGGAGATGAAGTAGAAGATTAAGGTAGAAAGGGGGGGGGGAGGGAAAGGAAGAATATATATAAAAGAAAGGCCGGCGATTACCACGTTGCACACACCTCTCTCTCTCTCTATCCATCTACCTATACAGGTATAGGTACCCACATATACATAAAAGCAGGTATATACTTATATATAAACGAAGACAAGGTAAAAAAAGCTTAGGAATAGAACGAGGGGGCTCAAGGCGTGTAAAACGCGATGGCGAAAGGCCGTACAGCCCCAGCCAGTCAGCCGCGTGCACACACAACACTATATACATTTATATATTTCCCTCTCTCTCTCCCTTCCTTCTCATCCACCTCATCTCCTTTCATTTTACTCCATCTCTCTACCTCGCGGCTCCCCCAGGTTCTCTCTCAGCGTTATATTATTATTGTTATTATGCGGGGACGGGATGATTGCTGTAGCGTGCTCTGCTCCGAGATATATAGGTATATATGTATTATATATGCGTGAAGCGGCTATTGGGATTGTTACTGAACCGCTAGCGCCTCCCATCTGGCCGCGTGGCCAAACAGCGAACTAGAGGAGAGTAATGTTATTTACGTGCTTTTAGATG